>SNQJ01S0000602.1:95632-113132 GCA_010110895.2 Picea sitchensis
ACTGAAGCAACATGATCTACCACTACACACAATATCTGATATGATGATACCAAATATATATATGCTTAGATCTATCATGAAACACAGGATTAATCGAGATTTTAATGAACCTATGATTATCACAATGAATCACTGTCAAATCTAAATGAGAACCAAACAAACCAACCAAGATATTTCTCATCCAGATAGCCTTACATGTAGCTTGACTTGCTGCCATGTATTTTGCCTCCGTTGATATGAGTGCCTTGGATATCTGCTTCCTGCTGTACCAAGAAACAGTTGTAGATCCGATACTAAATATCCCCCATGATGTGCTCTTTTTTTTCGTTGGGTTGCCCACCCAATATGCATCCGTGAAGCCATGAAACTTCACCCCATTCATTTGTTTGTAACATAATCCATACTCATATGTGCGCCTCAGGTATCTCAGGACATTCTTACCCACATTCCAAAAGATCTTGGTAGGCTTAACCATCGCTTGACTCATCTAGTTAACCGCATAGAAAATGTCTGGTCTCATTTTCACTAGATACATTAGCAAATCCACTAACTATCGATAGATAGTAGCATCCACTACCTCTCCAAAAGTAGCATCCTCTTTCCTCCAGTTTCCTAGAAAAGGAGTATCCATGGATTTACAGCCCTCCATGTGAAACTTACCTAGTATCTCCCTTGCATACTTGCCTTGAAACACAAAACGTTCACCATCTTGTTGCCATATTTCCAATCCAAGGAAATAATGGAGGAGGATCATATCCTTCATATCTAACTCCTTTGCAAGGTCCTTCTTGCATGAGTGTATCAGCTACTCATCACTAGTTAGTATTAAATCATCAACATAAAGAAAAATGATTAAAGTCTTACCCTCCATCACAATTTGGTATAGGTTTGCATCTGCATCACTTTTGGTGAAGCCCAGTCCAGTGAAATAGTTGTATATCTGAGTGTACCGAGCATGGGGTGCTTGCTTCAGCCCATACAGTGCTCTTTTGAGTTGTCACACATGTGACTCGTTGTTGAATATCTCAAATCCTTCATGCTTCTCTATGTACACTTCTTCCTCAATGATCCCATTGAGAAACACAGTTTTTACATCCATCTGATGAATGTGCCATCCCATCTGTGCTGAGAGTGAAAAGATGGATCTTATGGAAGAGTACCTTGCGATAGGTGCAAAGCTCTCATCATAATCTATCCCTCGATCTGTCAGAGTCCCTGGGCCACAAATCTGGCCTTGTATTTCTCCACACTCCCATCAGCAGCTTGCTTTACCTTGTAGATCCATCTCAAACCTACCACTGATTTGTCGACTGGTCTTGGGGCAATTTCCCATGCACTGTTTTAACAAAGGATTCATACTCCAACACCATTGCATCAACCCAAGTGGGATCCTTCACTGCTTCCTGAAAGGAATATGGTTCAGTCACAATACATTTTCTCATGAGAGACATGTATCCAGTAAATCGATCAGGAGACTATCTCTATCTGCATTGTGAAGTAGGGGCTCCTACATATTGTGCAGCATCTAGTCTCAATCTATCAGCTTCTGTGGTGTGCTTTCTACCATTTCTGATGAATGTCTCTGCATCAATGGATTCCTCCACTCCATGAACCTCCTCATGTGGTTGATCCACATCTTGAGACACATCTTTAGGAACCAACAGTTCCTCCTCTTCATGCAAGTCTAGCTCCCTCTCAAGTGACAACCGCATGGCTTTCCCCACATCGAATTTTATATCCCACCGCATAACAGTCATCTTACTGTTAGGAAAATAAACATGATAATTATGTGGTGTTTATGTCTACCCCAAAAAAATCCCAACTTCAGCAGTCTCCAGCTTCTTCCTGGCATCCTTGGTCACATGCACATAAACAGATGAGCCAAAAATCTTAAAGTGTGAAACATCAGGTTTCTTACCAGTGAAAGCGTATTCATGTGTACTCATGCCAAGTACTCTAGGCGGAAAATGGTTTTTCACATAAACCAGAGTATTGCATGCTTCCACCCACAAATGCATTGATAGGCCCTGATAATGCAACATCGCTCGTGCTACACCCACGATCGTTCTATTCTTCCTCTCCGTGACCCCATTTTGTTGTGGGTTATGAGGCACTATGAGTTCTCTTCGAATTCCTTCTTTGTTGCAAAAGTCCTTGAATTCGTTAGAGATGTAATCTCCACCATTATCGCTCCTCAGAGATTTCACTTACTTCCCCGACTCTTTCTGCACCAATGCTTTAAACTCACAGAACTTTGGGAATGTTTGATCCTTCTTCTGCATGAAGAAGAACCAGCATTTATGAGAAAATTCATCAACAAAAATAACATAATACTTATGTTTTGTTGTTGAAGAAACCAAGAATGGTCCACACACGTCTGTGTGAACTCTCTCCAGGATCACTGAAGCACGGTTCTCCTTTTCATGAAAGGTGGAATTTACATACTTCCCCATGGTGCAAGCCTTGCACTGATCTAAATGAGCAAGTGTTCCCATTGGAAGTTCAATAGATATTTGTTACATGATTTTCAAGGCTCCATGATGAAGATAGCCCAATCGCTTGTGCCATAATTCGCCCTCATCCCGGCTCACCACGTTTTTTTCCTTGCCCATCATGGTAGTGCAGCCATCTACCTCTAGCTTGTAGATATTCTTAACTTGAACCCCTATCTTCTTGACTTGACCCATTGTTTTATATCGCAGGAAATCTTTTCCATCGCTAAAAACAACGCCATAACCTTTGTCCTCCAACATTGCGACTGAGACCAAGTTTTTCTTCAGACATGGAACATGCATAACATATTTCAATTGAAATGGTTTATTTGACTCCATTTGAAAGGTAATGGTACCAATGTTAGTCGCACTATATCGTACATCGTCTCCCATCTCTATATTCATTTTGAGATCTTTCTCCTCCAAGTCACTGAAAAGGTCCTTATCTCCCGTCATGTGGAAGGAAGCGCCACTATCAAAATACCACATCAACCCCAATGCACTTGATGCCATGCATGCGATCAAAGAGAATTCAAGTTCAAATTGTGAGGCAAGGGCCTCACCAGCTGCATCTCTAGCAGCCTTCTTGTTCTTCTTCTTCTGCGGACAGTTAGTAGCGAGATGCCCATGTTCGTGACAGTAAAAACACTTCACTTTGGACAAATCCAGCTTCTTGCCTTTAGACTCAGATTTTTAATGGAATTTCTTCCCCTTCCCTTTCCTTTCCTTGGAAGCCAAAGCACAATCCTCTTCATCACCATGTTTTGATAAAGATCCATCTTTGGTGTTCCGCTTGAACTCCTCTTGCACTAGATCCGACCATAGTCGTTCCCAATCTGGAAATTGTTCCCTTCCATTAACAGAGTCTTGATAACTGTGTCAATTCTTGGGAAGTCCTAGGAGAGCCAAGCTCACCAAATCATCATCAGCGACTGTTATTCCCACAATCCCCAGCTCATCCCAACATTGGACAAACTTCGTGAGATATTTTGGAATGGAGTCGCCCTTCTCCATCTTGATCTTCTTGAGTTTATCTTTGAGCGCCAATTTCCTATGGTCGTTGATGTTTTGGAATAGATCCGTCAAAGCCTTACACATTAAATATGGTGTGGATTTCCCATGGAGGTTTGAGACAATGTGGTCTCGTACTCCCTCCAACATGATCCTCCTCGCCTTTGCCACTTTTTTTTTCCATGCATCAAGATTTGCAGCGTTTGTAGCATCTGGCTTAGGAACATCTTTGTCAATGAATTCCTTCAACCCATTGACTTTCAATATTGCCTCCATCTTGTCCTTCCAAGTAATGTAGTTCGAGCTACCCTCAAGTGCATACTCTAACCTCAAGCCATTGAAATCCATTTCGATATTGAATAAGTTGTAGCACCAAGAAAGTCTTTCTGCAAATTAGAATTCTATCCAATCACAAACTCATCTTCTGCAATCTTTTAAGCTCTAATACCATGTAGAAATTTTAATAAAAATTGTGTATTTCCTGGATTCTCCTGATCTAACAATTATATGCCACTGTTAAATACAGAATCTCTTCTACAAATATTCTTGCGGAATTTAAAACACGATCGCCAATTGCAATATCAAGAAGAAAGATCAATCACACATAACACAAATGTTTTTACTGGGAAATCATAAATCTAAAAACCCCACTATCATATATTATGTATATGTCATGGATCATGAAACAATCTCATACAAAAATATAATCCAAGACCTCTCAGTACAATATACAATCGTCTCACACTGTCATACAAAAATTGGCAAATTCATGTGCCAATTTACTGCCTCCAGACAGCCTGCCTCCTCTGCGCAATCCATGTTGATGGAAATCCCTGCAATGAATGAAATCCCTCTTTATTAGGCTGTGCATTCCTCATGGTCACATCCAATGTGTGTGTGGTTGCATGAGTGATCTCACTAAATTCACAACTGATAGTCAAACTGTCCCTTTCACTTGTTATCTCAACTGGGTCTCCACTGGATCTAACATGCATGTAGTTAACAGTGGTAAATATTCAGTTGCATGTGAGACCACTGATTTTGAATTAATTAATAATTAATTCACTGATATCTCACTAGTGTAAGTTCAATTACAACTAGTACAACTGATCTTAGCTCACTTAACTGAGTTAAACTACTTCACAACTCACATAACTACACCTCCAACTCTGTTTCAACTTCAAATGACTCAGTTACAACTAATTCAACTCGCATGTCCCACCAATCAACCTTTGAACTCGAATTTCCTATAGCTAACTAATTTTCCACTTCAGTTAACTATTTCCAAGTGCTCATTGAGAATAGATTAATATTTATTGTCCAACTATTATTAATGGATAATAATAGTCGACATACATCTATAAATAGAATTCGCCCACCATCTATAAATAGACATCATCTATAAATAGAATTTTCTCATCATCTAAAACTAGAATTCCACCTAAAAATAGCCTGAGGTTCCATCCTAGTGTAGGTGCATAATTTTCACTAGGATATTCTTGTTGAATCTCAACACTCCCTCTCAACAAGAAAGGGATTATCCTGGTGAGAGCCTTTGTTAGAATGTCTGCATCTTGATATTTCGTAGGAATGTACTGAAGCAACATGATCTACCACTGCACACAATATCTGATATGATGATATCGGATATCTATATGCTTATATCTATCATGAAACACAGGATTAATCGAGAGTTTAATGCAACTCTAATTATCACAATGAATCATTGTCGGATCTAAATGAGAACCAAACAAACCAACCAAGATCTTTCTCATCTAGATAGCCTAACATGCAGCTTGAATCGCTACCATGTATTCCGCCTCCACTGAACTGAGTTCCACTGATCTGTGATTTCTTATGTACCAAGAAACAGCTGTATATCTGATACTAAAGATCCCCCCTGATGTTCTCTTCCTGTCTGTTGGGCTGCCCTCCCAATCTGCATCCATGAAGGCATGCAAATTCACCTCATCTGTCTATTTTTATCGTAATCCATACTCATATGTGCCCCTCAGTTATCTCCGGACATGCTTACCTGCCTTCCAAAAGAGCTTGGTTGCTTAACCATTGCTTAACTCATCTAGTTAACCGCATAGAAAATGTCTAGTCTCGTTTTCACTAGATACATTAGTGAACCCACTAACTTTTGATAGATAGTAGCATCCATTACCTCTCCAGAAGTAGCATCCTCTTTCCTCCAGTTTCCTATAAGAGGAGTATCCATGGTTTTGCAGCCCTCCATGTGAAACTTACCCAATATCTCCCTTGCATACTTTCCTTGAGACACAAAAAGTTCACCATCTCGTTGCCATATTTCCAATCCAAGGAAATAATGAAGGAGGTCCATATCCTTCATCTTGAAATCCTTTGCAAGGTCCTCCTTGCATGAGTGTATCAACTTCTCATCACCAGTCAGTATTAAATCATCAACATAAAGAAAAATGATTAAAAGCTTACCCTCCAACACAATTTGGTATAGGTTTGCATCCACTTCACTTTTGGTGAAGCCAAATCCGATGAAATGGTTGTTTATCCAAGTGTACCAAGCATTGGGTTCTTGCTTCATCCCATATAGTTCTCTTTTGAGTCGTCACACATGTGACTCATTATTGAAGATCTCAAATCCTTCAGGTTGTTGTATGTAAACTTCTTCCTCAATGATCCCATTGAGAAACGCAATTTTTACATCCATCTGATGAATGTGCCAGCCCATCTATGCTAAGAGTGCAAAGATGGGTCTTATGGAAGAGTACCTTGCAACAGGAGAAAAGGTCTCATCATAATCTATCCCCTCGATCTATGAGAATCCTTAGGCCACAAATCTGGACTTGTATTTCTCCACACTCCCATCAGCAGCTTGCTTTACCTTGTAGATCCATCTTGAACCTACCACTGATTTATCGACCGGTCTTGGGACAATTTCCCATGCACTGTTTTATACAATGGATTCATACTCCTCCACCATTGCATCAACCCAAGTGGGATCCTGCACTGCTTCCTAAAAGGAAGATGGTTCAGTCACAATACATTTTCTCATGAGATCCATGTATCCATTAAATCGATCAAGAGACTCTCTTTGTCTATGCTATGAAGTAGGGGCTCCTACATTCTGTGCAGCATCTAGTCTCAATCTATCAGCTTTCGTGGTGCGCTTTCTTCCATTTCTTATGGATGGATCTACATGAGTGGCTTCCTCCACTCCATTAACCTCATCATGTGGCTAATCCACATATTGAGACTTGTCTTTGGGAACCAACAATTCCTCCTCTGCATGCAAGTCTAGCTCCCTCTCAAGTAACAACCGCATGGATTTCCCCGCATCAAATTTTATATTTCGTCACATAATAGTCATATTACTGTTAGGAAAATACACATGATAATTATGGGGTGTTTATGTGTACCCCACAAAAATCCCAACTTCAATAGTCAGTTCCAGCTTCTTCCTAGCATCCTTGGTCACATGCACATAAACAGATGAGCCAAAAATCTTAAAGTGTGAAACATCAGGTTTCTTACTAGTGAAATCTTCTTCAGGTGTACTCATACTAAGTACTCTATGAGGACAACGATTTTGCACATAAACCATAGTATTCCATGCTTCCACCCACAAATGCATTGGTAGGCCCTGCTAATGCAACATCGCTCGTGTTGCACCCACGATCATTCTGTTCTTCCTCTCCGCGACACAATTTTGATGTGGGTTATGAGGCGCTATGAGTTCTCTTCGAAATCCTTCTTTTTTGTAGAAGTATTTGAATTTTTTGGAGATGTATTCTCCATCATTATCACTCCTCGAATCTTTCACTTGCTTCCCCCACTCTTTCTCCACCAATGATTTAAACTCACATAAATTTGAGAATGTTTGATCCTTCTTCTGCATGAGGAAGATCCAGCATTTACGAGAAAATTCATCAACAAAAATAACATAATACTTATGTTTTGTTGTTGAAGCAACTGAGAATGGTCCACACACATCTGTGTGAACTCTCTCCAAGATCACCGAAGCACAGTTCTCCTTTTCATGAAAGGTGGACTTTACATACTTCCCCATGGTGCAACCCTTGCACTAATCTAACTGATCAAGTGTTCCCATTGGAAGTCCAGTAGATATTTGCTACATGATTTTCAAGGCTCCATGATGAAGATGGCCCAATCGCCTATGCCATGATTCACTCTCATCCCGGCTCACCACTTTTGCTACCTTTCCCATCATGGTAGCGCAACCATCTACCTCTATCTTGTAGAGATTCTTAACTCGAATCCCTATCTTCTTGACTTGACCTATTGTTTTATTTCATGGGAAATATTTTCCATCAGTGAAAACAACGTCATAGCCTCTATCCTCCAACATTACGACTGAGACCATGTTTTTCTTCATGCCTGGAACATGCATAAAATCTTTCAATTGAAATGGTTTACCTGAATCCCTCTGAAAGGTAATGGTACCAATGTCAGTTGCATTGTATCGTACATCGTCTCCCATCTCTATATGCATTTTGAGATCTTTCTCCTCCAAGTCACTGAAAAGGTTCTTATCTCCCATCATGTGGAAGGAAGCGCCACTATCCAAATACCACATCGATCCCAATGAACTTGATGCCATGCATGCGATCAAAGAGAATTCAAGTTCAAATTGTGAGGCAAGGGCCTCACCAGCTGTAGCTCCAACATCCTTCTTGTTCTTCTTCTTATGCGGACAGTTAGTAGCAAGATGCCCATGTTTGTGACAAAAACACTTCACTTTGGATAAATCTAGCTTCTTGCCTTTAGACTCGGATTTTGAATGGAATTTATTCCCCTTCCCTTTCCTTGCCTTGGCAACCAAAGAAAAATCCTCTTCATCATCATGTTTTGATGAAGAGCCATCTCTGGTGTTTCGCCTGAACTCCTCTTGCACTAGATCCGACCATAGTCATTCCCAATCTCGCAATTTTTCCCTTCCATTGACAGAGTCTTGATAATTGTTCCAATTCTTGGGAATTCCTAAGAGAGCCAAGCTCACCAAATCATCATCAGTGACTATTATTCCCACACTCCCCAGCTCATCCCAACATTGGACAAACTTCGTGAGATATTTGGGAATGGAGTCCCCCTTCTCCATCTTGATCTTCTTCAGTTTTTCTTTGAGCACCAATTTCCTATGGTCGTTGTTGTTTTGGAATAGATCTGTCAAAGCCTTCCACATTGCATATGGTGTGGATTTCCCGTGGAGGTTTGAGACAATGTAGTCTCGTACTCCCTCCAACAGGATCCTTCTCGCCTTTGCCACTTTCTTTTGCCATGCATCAATATTTACAGCGTCTGTAGCATCTGGCTTAGGAACATCTTTGTCAATGAATTCCTTCAACCCATTGTCTTCGAGTAATGCCTCCATCTTGTCCTTCCAAGTAATGTAGTTCGAGCTGCCCTCGAGTGCATACTCTAATCTCAAGCCATTGAAAGCCATTTTGATCTTGAATTAGTAGTAGCACCAAGAAAGTCTTTCTGCAAATTAGAATTATATCCAATCACAAACTCATCTTCTGCAATCTTCTACGCTCTGATACCATGTAGAAATTTTAATAAAAATTATGTATTGCCTAGATTATCCTTATCTAACAATTATATGCCACTATTAAATACAGAATCTCTTCTACGAATATTCTTGTGGAATTTAAAAAACGATCACCAATTGCAATATCAAGAAAAAAGATCAATCACACATAACACAGATGTTTTTACCAGGAAAGCATAGAGCTAAAAACCCCACTATCATATATTATGTATATCTCATGGATCATGAAACAATATCATACAAAACTCTAATCCAAGAGCTCTCAATACAATATACAATCATCTCACACTATCATACAAAAATTGGCAAATTCATGTGCCAATTTACTGCCTCCAGATAGCCTGCCTCCTCTGCACAATCCATGTTGATGGAAATCCTTGCAATGAATGAAATCCCTCTTGCCTAGGCTACGCATTCCTCATGGGCACATCCAATGTGTGTGTGGTTTCATGAGTGATCTCACTAAAGTCACAACTGATAGTCAAATTGTCCCTTTCACCTGTTATCTCAACTGGGTCTCCATTGGATCTGACATGCATGTAGTTAATAGTGGTAAATCTTCAGTTGCATGTGAGACCATTGATTGTGAATTAATTAATAATTAATTCACTGATCTCTCACTAGTGCAAGTTTAGTTACAACTAGTACAACTGAGCTTAACTCACTTAACTGAGTTAAACTACTTCACAACTCACATAAATACACCTCCAACTCTGTTACAACTTTGAATCACTCAGTTGTAACTAATTCGACTTGCATGTCCCACCAGTCAACCTTTGAACCCGAATTTCCTATAGCTAACTGATTTTCCACTTCAGTTAACTATTTCCAAGTGCTCATTGAGAATAGATTAATATTTATTGTCCAAATATTATTAAGGGATAATAATAGTCGACATACATCTATAAATAGAATTCTCTCACCATCTATAAATAAACATCATATATAAATATAATTTTCTCACCATCTATAAATAGACATCATCTAAAAATAGACTTCCACCTAAAAACAGCTTGAGGCTCCATCCTAGTGTAGGTGCATAATTTTCACTAGGATCTTTTTGTTAAATCTCAACAGCAGGAGCATCGCCAGCAAAGCAAGTGCAAAAGCGAAAGGGCGGATGGATAAGCACCAGTGCGCATTTTGAGAATGTTTTGAATTTGAAAAGATAAAACAGTAATGTAATATCTAGGAAGATATTTTTTATTTTATGATATGGAGATTGTAACGTAGATCTTGAGCGGTTTCTCTCATCTGTTTGGTGGAGGAAATTAAATGAAATAAATATAAAGTAGTTGTAGAGATTTTAATTCGATTAGATAGTTAGAGTTGTAGGAGGGAAAACTCTAGAAAGCTCCCTCGTATGCAATGTATTATAGGATTATTCTCATTGTAAGAGTTGTAAAGCAAGAGAATAGGAGAACAGAGAAGAAGATATATTGTAGAAGATTGTATAAACAAATAGTTTTGCTATAGAACCCATGTACATATGCACTTGGATTAATATAAGAAAGCTTGATCCAACTTCATGGTGTTTATGAATTCCGTTTATATCTATTGAATGGTATGTTTACATTTCGCCTATATGCTCTATTATGCAATTGTTTCAATGTTGTGTGTATGTATGATTTCATATTGAATGCGTGAAGCCTGTATAAGGGAGAGTATGAGTTTCAATTGTTTCTCATCCTGATAATTCCTGCAAGGAGTGCAGCTAAGGTCCGCAAGGAGTGCGTTGACAAGATTATGAGTTTTACCTCAAAAAATCTCACAAGAGATATCGTTGTTCTTATACCAGCAGAAGTGTGAGTATAGCATAGAGTCGTGCAAGGTGTATGTGGGCCAGTTGAAGTCTTAGACTTTTTCAACCAAGTGAAAGGTTGAAGAACTTTTGTCGCAAGGAGTGCACGGAGTTGGAGTGTTCAGATAATCAGATATTATCGTGAAGCCGCAAGGAGTGCCAATAGGATTCCCTAAAATCCTCGAGTTTGCGGCAAGAACCAAGCTTGGGAAAGGATAGAGGTTTCGAATAGTTCGAAGGAAGATGAGGGCTAAAGTCACCTCGCTGAAACCAAGCTCCAAAGGAGGCGCTGATTTAGTTGGTCAAGATTATCGAGAACTCGAATGGACGGTTGAAATTCTCATAAGGAGAACTATCGATTCGTTGTGGACCGTTGGATCCAGTGGATCAGTGGAGGAGTTAAGGTTGATTGTATGTTAACACTCACAAGCTCAGGAGGAATAGTCATCATTAGATCTGTATCAACGAGAGTCATTGATCTTGTGATTTTAGATTTTGGCATTTCGGGAGTCAAAGTAGTGGAGAAAGTCGTTGACTCGGAGTCAAGACTCGCAACATCCTGATTCATGAAATCCCAACATACTCTGGATTGTCATATCGTCAAAGGTTTAAGACCGTATATCTGAGGAGGAGAAATCACGATTTCGGATTTTGGGAAAGGGAGAAGAGGTTGCATCGTGAACTCACGAGTCGTGAAATCCATATGCGCTCAGAGGTGGACCCCAGGACGTGACTGAGGTCACATGGTTGAGGCATAAGGGAGGACCTGAGGACCCATTAGCCCATTTTGGGGTTTCGGGGATTGAAGGAGTCAGAGGGATTCACAACAGGGATCATGAAGTCGCGAAACCCGAAACACCTTTTTCGGGTGAAGACCATGGTCACACTAGTTGGTCACGTGGAGTGGAGATTCACGTCGTGTGCTTGTTTGCATAGGTGTAAACCCTAGAAGGACCTGTGGTTATATGTGTGAATATTTCAGCTGGGAATCAAGTAGCGATTTCGGCTTAGGGTAGATTAATAATGATCCTTAGACCAGGAGTTCAAGCAAAACCTATTGAGGTAGGGGTGTTACGTCAGATTATTATTGAACATGAGAGATCTATTTGAATTGATCTTTATATATCATGTCTCCTAGGGAATCAACCCATTAGAGTGGACATCACCCCTAGGTGGTTATGTGCCTCTACCATTTCAATTGGTGATATGAAATTCAATAGACCATTCAATTCACCTAAGAGCCTTAGAGCCATTTCATTTATCAATACACCATGAACCACATAATGGAAGCCTACCCTATCCTATGTTGCAAAAGGAATAGTACCCACCACCTATAACGTGTAAATTACTTTATATTTACAAGTGTATTTATGTATTCAAACAAAACTTACAAAATTTTATGGGTCTATACTTTTTTATGCTCTTATTTATTTATATGTATAATGTACTACACATAAAAAGAGGTTGGATGAAAAGGCATCTATTTCTCAACACGAGGACCTCGATAAAATGACAATATTTATTAGCTTTAATGTTTCATTTACACACCACCCAGATGGGGTGCCACCTGGAGAGATTGTGCGCACGGTTGGTACAGGGTAGCCAGGGGAGTTATTAACCCCGGCCACCAGCCCTGAGGCATTCATTCCTTCATGGCTCACACCATGAGAGGATTTATGGTAATGTGTCTAGTAAGGAACTAAGGCGAGCGCACCAGCCAGGAAAAGAGTACCATCCAGACGTAGAGGTCCTCTCAAGCATCAATGGCAGCTACAAAGGTCATTTCACCCTTCAATGGCGTTAAAGGTGGTAGACAGGTCTTATATAGAGATCCCTCCTCAATTCTTCTTCCCATCTGGTGTACCCTCCTAGTTGTGTTCCTCGTCTCCCACTGCAATTCATGAGATCCCTCCCGCTGTGACCTTTCAATTCGCACCAACGACATCCTCCTCGATTATCTCAACTCCACCTCTCCCCAATGCCTCTCCATCTCCCTCCATTACCCACTGCACCACCCTCACATCCCCCCCAGCATGTGTTGGGAGCGCGATAAATCTAAGAGGGGTGCCCGTGATAGGGGCACCCTCTCTAGAAGAAACAGGCTCACCCCCTCTCAAAGGGAGCTCATCGCTCACTTTGTCAATCCTCGACACTTCAACCAGAGAGAAGATTTGGCCATCCTCCATGGAGCCTCTTAGGTAAAACTAGAAGAGGAAACCTCCACTACCCACCACCCCTTGTCACTCTTGTTGTTGGGAAAATTTAAGGAGGAGGCGCCACCCCTGGATGTGCACACTCCTATACCCACCAACCTCCTTGCCCCTCCCATAGTCAAACCAGGCAAACCCTATTATGGGGATGGTAGTTGTCAAGTAGAGGAGGAGGCCCCTCCAAGATTGCAGCTAGAGATTCATACAGGTACAGGGATGGTAGCTGTCGCAGAGGAGGGAGGCTCCTCCAAGATTTCTCAAGTGTTTTAGAGATTCACATGTGTACCAAAGACACTAATCTAGAAGCCGATAGAGCAGTGGGAAAAGAGGAAGACGACCAGACGCAGCACTTCGCTAATCGCCTTGTGTAGGAGCACCTCAGCATCCTCTTCAAAATCAGACATAGGCAAGTGAACCAGTAGAACTCTCAACTAATCCTCCACCAAAGGATAGATATCCTGTTCCAGGCACTCTCAGATGCTCCGACGAATGCCAAATGCCCGACCTACAACCAATGGTTCATCCCAGCTTACAACATCCATGGTCAACCCAGCCCAACTGCATATTAAAGTTACCAGGTTTAGTTTTTTTTTCAATACTAGTTGTAGAATCCCAACCTAAAAAGGTCTAGGATTTTCTCCCACTCTCATTTACATAACGGTCCCAACTCATGTTAGTCTCTTCTTATAGTTTCTTCAATATGAACTCCACATTATTGGTCTATATATTTTTCCTACCTGTACACGTGGAAATGGTGTCAATTGTAATTTTGCGTAAAGATTACATTTACATGGAAATACCCTCGAACAAATGGTGGACGCACCGTATTATTTCCCTCTTATGGCATCACAAGTGGATGACACTTGTCTTTGTACAGTCTATAGTTGATATTAATACAAGGCTCTTTTTATTTTATTAAATCGAATGTTTCATTTACACACAAATATAGATATATATCGTCATGTGTGTGTAAATGAAACATATATATATATATATATATATATATATATATATATATATATATATATACACACACACACATATATATATATATATACTACGGCTTTGGCATGGGAAGTGAAGGTCATTATGACTTCGACATGGCAAGTTAAACTGCTTGAGATAACCCTTGGTTAGATCAAGTGGTTTGGATTTCCATGTCAAATGTGTAGTGTCCAACAAGGTCACAAAGTCAAATTCACCTAGGTCCCTTGAGGTTAGGCATACATTTTATCCAAAAGTAGTATTTAGCATATGCATCATTCGTGAAATGTGATGAAGTGCCTAGAACATGTTGATGTTTGGACAACATCGAGAAGATATTATCCTAGATTAATAATTAATAATATAATTATTGATTATTAAATATTATATATATAATAAGTAATGATAATAATAAATAGTTATTTATTATCCAAGGGACGCATCCTTTCATGGATGGTCACCATATGTTCTATATATATGGAACACTCATCATTGTAATAATACATTGAACATACAATATCATCTCATATATAAATTCAACATGGTATCAGAGCGGGACTGGGATAACTCCCTCACGGGAGGGCCTAGAATCCTCAAAGAAGACATTGTAGCCATGACTCCTAAATTTCATGGATTTTATTGGGGCGTGTTTTTGGAAAACCCTCTTTGAGGGTCGTAGATTATGCACAGAGCTCTGCAAAGAAGGGGACATCCTCTAGTAGTCATTCTCATTTCCACGCCTGAGAGAGTGGTTCTTGTTTGTGCCGAGGAGGTGAAAACTGTGAAAGTGAGAGCATGTTGGTTGTGTGGTTTTGCACTCAATCAAACGAAGCATATCTTGATCTGGCATTCTTGTCTATTGTGCCTTTTTTTCTTTTTTGGTGTGGGAAGATTAATGTTCGATGAAGGAAAACAAGTTTGAACAAAAACTTGATATACTCCAACCAGGCGAATGACTATGCACAGATTAGCGATGTCGACCAGTAGTACAATTGCTAGGGATTCCTTACGAGCCTGATATTGAACTTCGACACTTATGACCATTGTCGTGACCTAGCTTGGTCATGGAGTTTAGATTCTATGGTACAAATTTTTCATATGTCTAGCTTGGATATGGTCGAGAGCCTGTTTAGATGTATTCATAATAGAAGTGGCCTCCTGGCCAGTATTTTCCCTTCCAACTAGTTTTAAAGCTTCAAAACAAAATTCCTTTGGCTTCCAAGAAATTCACTCCTCTTTACTGGGACGTAACCAAGATCTAAT
Source organism: Picea sitchensis (assembly GCA_010110895.2). NCBI lineage: Eukaryota > Viridiplantae > Streptophyta > Pinopsida > Pinales > Pinaceae > Picea > Picea sitchensis. The sequence continues at coordinate 110,948 of SNQJ01S0000602.1, forward strand.
GCTTCATTGTTGGCATAGAGATATCTAAGGAAATCTGCATGCTACGTCCATTTTAAATCTTGCTTCAAAAGACCCAAAGGTTGAGAAATATTTAACTCTTTCCTTGTAAATTGCTAGACTTAGCAATGATAATTGGAAAGATCAAGTGTGCATGCATTGAAACGGCTCCATCGCATTTGTACTCATTATTTATTTGCATAATCACAAAATGTTGCACGCTCACCATAAGTGGTAACATTTCAGTTAAGAATGGCAGCATCGTGGAAATAATGATAGTTGTATCCACAACGCATGTCATCCATATCAATTAAGGTACTGAGGTATATTTATTATATTGTATTCCATGTGAATAATGAATAGGAATAAAATCATAAGTTAATATCATCAAGCCACTGTGGGACGGATCTCTTTGAGATGAGGAATGAATACTAACACTTGTATTGGTTGGTGTTTAAAGACATGCATGGAGGAAAATACTACAAAGTTATTTGAATTTAAGTGTAAGAGCTAATCCATGGCATGGGTGTTGTCGGTGTTCTAGATAAATGCAAGTATTTGGTGCGAAAGTGATCGAGATGGACATGAGAAGTAGTGACAAAACCTTTTTATTCGAGATCACATGAAGCTTGTGTCAATGTGTTGATGTGGTTGTTAACATATAGTTATGTGCTACTACGGTGGTTGTGTACCACTAGCGGTGACTCTGTGTCACTAGATGGTAGTTGTGTGCTACTAGCAGTGGTTGGGTACCACTAGCGGTGATTGTGTATCACCGGATAGTAGTTGTGTAATACTATGGCTTGGTACAGTCATGTATGGCATTGTAGTAGCTATGTGGTACTAGATGATTGCCATGGAGACTACCAGATCGCTTGGAAGTAGTTGTGTGCTACTATTTGATCGCAGCATAGTCATGGAGACTGAGATCGATGATTTGAGCTACCAATGGCATGGTAGTAGCTTTGTTCTACTAGTTGATTGCAGAGTAGTCAATGGACTACCAGAAGAATAAATCGTGAAAGATACCTCCCTAGTTAAGAGGGAGTGATGATGTTTGAGGCAGCATCATGAGACATTCTCTTCGGAGAGTATTGTATGGACTAGTAGGAGAAAATATGGACTTCATCCTGACGTGCCTCAAATGGTTAGATGAAGGAACCAAGACATTGGTTTCACAAGGAAACCTAAATATGTATTGGGGGACATTAGTTCCATGAGGGAACCTCGATGTGTTCTAGAGATGTTTTAGGCAATAGCATGAGACATTCTCCTCAGAGGGTCCTGTGCGGACTAGTAGGGGGGAATGTGGACTGCATACAGACGTGCTTTAGATGGTTAGATGAAAGAACCAATACATTGGTTTCACGAGGAAACCTCGATATGTCTTGTGAGACATTGGTTCCATGAGGGAACCTCGATATTTATTAGACATTGGTTCTATGAGGGAACCTCAATATGTCTTATACATGTGTTCCATGAGGGAACCACAAGATTTCTAGTATGGACACAGTTCATGAGTGAAGCTTGAGGTTGAACACTTCAGGATATTTGGGTATCTAGTATACATTCATGTACCCAAGGAGAAAAGGACCAAGCTAGACCCTTCAGGCAGAAAGGGTAAATTTGTGGGGTACAATGAGTCTTCGAAAGCATACCAGATCTACATCCATGGTCATACACATATTGAAGTGAGAAGATATGTWACCTTTGAGGAGGAGGTAGTATTCAAGAGACCTAGAGGATATCACATGGAGATTGATAGTGAGAGACAGGAAGAGAAGGTTCCTTCTCCCCCTCATGCTCTAACAGTTCARAGGGAGATAATTGATCCTATTTATCCAATTGATATCGTTGATCCTATAGCTCTAGTTGATGTTCCTAGATATATTGCAGTAGGTCGGAAGAGACATGTATGGGCTCGTCAGACTATGTAGGAGGCAGAAGGACATGCATCTCCTYGTGGTACCTTTCGTGAGAGAAAGAGACCTTAGAGATATTCATGCTATGACGCAGCTATGAGACACATCATTGATTTTGAGCCTTCATGTTATGAGGATGCGTCTAGTCAGCTAGTATGAAGAGATGCCATGATGGAGGAGTATCAGTCCATCATGAAGAATGATGTGTGGGATATTTTCCTGAGACCTGAGGAGAATTCTTTAGTGAATTCCAAGTGGATCTATAA
>SNQJ01S0000602.1:118132-137927 GCA_010110895.2 Picea sitchensis
ACTTAAACCAGTGCTAGCAGGATTCAATGTTGGTATTAATCTTTATATTTCCATAGAGAGGTATTGTTAGGACCTCTTTACCTATTTAAATAGGTGACAAGAAGATTTGTGTGTTTTAATATAACACGAGTCCCAATGCATGGGAATGATATGTATGAAAGTGTATATTTATGTAGATGGGTTTAAAAAATTAATTGAATATTGGATCATTCTGGGGGGGGTTGGGTTATTAATTCATATTTGTTACAATATTATATCTAAAACATCAAAAAAACTTCTTGATGTTGGTGGATTAGCAACATATGACATGATTGTTAAATGCATGTAACTTCATGATGTGTCAATATGTGCACTTAGACAATGTACTATGTTTTATTTAAGTGAGGTACATACATTTACATATCTATAATGTATGTATTGGGAAATTAGGTAGATTAGAGAGTTAGGATTCCAAGAAGAAGTGGTGTTTAAAGACACCATTACAACACTTAAGCACAAGTGAGCATATCTCAACATACATAGAAGTGTAAGAAATGAAAATATTTCCATACAAAACACGTCACATTCATATCAGATATTGAGTCCTAAGATCACATTATATAGCACCAATATGTAACTAACTCCCATGAAGTGAGGAATACGAGCTACACTTAGATTGGTGAGGGTGCATAGAAAACTCCTTGAATTTTGCCTTGTTCTATACACTAGTATAATTGTTTTGGTCTAATTTCCTAACCAATCGAATGCCCAATAAACCACTCAGTCATTTATCAATTATAGACTACTTGTCTCTAGAAGATCCAAAGGTGCAATGAACTTGCTAAACCTATTGTTTCAACACCCCCCATTAGCACAATGCTCTAAAGATTCACTAAGTGAAATTACTTTAGCACACACACCCATAATTGTAGCTTCCTGAATCCCAATCATAGCCCGAAGTTTTACAAACTTAGATTTTGATAAAGGCTTTATAAAGATATCAACAACTTGAACATATATCTTGCAATAAACAAGATTCACAACATTATCTTGTACCAACCATCTCAAGTAATGAGCATGAATATTTACATGCTTCATCTCACTATGTGCAATAGGATTATCTGCAATATGTATCACACTTTGATTATGGCAATATACCAAAATCAATGTCTCAACTAGAAATTTACCATGTACACCCATGAGATGTTGAATCCATAACGCCAATTTGCAAGCATGCACTACACCACGATATTGTACTTATGTGGTCAAAAGTGAGACCACCTTTTTATTTTTAGAAGATTATACTACGGGTCCAAAACCAAGATAAACACATAGCTAAACGTAGAAATCTAGCCTAAATTGAATCAATGTAACTGATCAGTTGGTTCACTTTGTCATTGCAATACTTTATACCAAACTAGTAATTGCCCTTGATATAACAAACAATTATTTTGTGGCCTTAAGGTGACTTTCTCATGGATTCTACATAAACCAAGAAACCACAATAACAACAAAGGAAATATCAAGTCAACTATGATATAAATAGATAAGGCTACCAACAATATTTTTATGAAGTCTAGCATCAACTTTCATAGAATCACACTCCTTCATTAGCTTCTCTCTTGATTGATAATGCATAGCACATGGTTTACAATATTCCATTATGAACTTCTAGAAAAGTTTCACCACATATTTAGGTTGAAAAATAAATATACCATCATCTATCTGTAAGACTTGGATGCCAAAAATAAATGTAATGAACCAAGGTAAATCATTTCAAATGTGTCTTTTAATTGTTTCTTCAAACCCAAAATTAAATCAGCATTGCTTTGAAGAATGACCAGGTCATCCACATAAAATGTAACAATTAATTTTCCTTCATTAGAATGTAATACATATACATTATGATCTAATTCACAACATTCCAAACCTATATTGAGGAAAAAATGGTCAATCTTCTCATACCATGCCCTGGGGGCTTGTTTCAAACCATAGAAGGATTTCTTCAATCAATGTAAAACACTTGCATCCTTTTCAAATATGGGAGGTTGCTCCATATAATTTATTTGGTGAGATCACCATGTATAAAATCACTTTTGACACCATCTAATGTACCTCCCATCCAAAATGAGAAATAAATGAATAAATCATGTGAATAGAATTCATCTTTGCAACAGGGGAAAAGGTTCCAATGTAGTCAATCCATTCTTGCTGAAGAAATATTTTGCTACCAAATGAGCCTTATGTCTTTCAACAATGCATTCCAATGTAAATTTAGTCATGTATACCCATCGACACTTCACTACATTCTTTACTTCCAATCAAGGAACTAAATCCCATGTTTCATTCTTCATCAAGAAATGATACTCATCAACCATAGCATTCTCGTATTTAGGTTGACAATGTGCATCCGCATATGTATATGGATCATATGCACCATTACAACAACACTAACAATTTTTTTTTTCTAGTAATTATTGAGTCGTTGATATCTCCTACATCAACTCCAACAACTCCAATTGTCTTGGTCATCCATCTAGGAAGACAAATCCCCTTTGTAGAAGGAGTTATTGTACCAATATCACCATTATTGGACTGAATAAGGATTTCAAAACTTGAGGTTGAATATTTTGGGGAAGGTCTACATCAAGTTTAGGTAAAGAAGTTGATTATCTAGTTAATAGTCTTGTGTAGTAGTCAATCAATTCAAAATTTTGTAGAATTTATAAAGGTTTATTTTTCAATAAACCAAAAGATAAATTCAACAAAGTGACACATAAGCTATTATCATAGAGTGCAAGATATATCCTATAAATAATATCTTGTTTGACATGATCAAACAATCTATATGCCTTCAACTATTTAGAGTAGTCCATCATGATACAAGCATGACTCTTTGCATCCAATTTATTCATTTTATCATTCAAAGTGTGAGCCTATGTTATGCATCCAAATGTTCTAAGATGTATGACTAAGGGTTTTCTCCCACTCCAATTATATATTGGAGTCAAGGGTTTTCTCCCACTCCAATTATATATTGGAGTCAAATCCCATACAACTTTAGTCAGAATTATATTTAACAAATAGTTTGAACAATAGAAAGCTTCTACCCAAAACCTAGTAGACAAAGGTCTTATGGTCTGAAGCAAACAATGTCCCATTTCTACCAAAGTTTATTTTTTCCTTTGAAAACACCATTATATTGAGGTGTTTAAGGTACATATCTCTACCAAGAGATATTATGTGAAAATTGGCTTTCAAAATCCTTTCCCACATATTATCCTCCATTGTCTAATCTTTAAACATTTCATAGGTCAACCACATTGTTTTTTCAACCAACGTCATGAATTCCTTAAAAAATTTAAAGACATGACTCTTATTATTCAACAAAAATTCCCCAAGTATACTTATAAATTCACCAATGAAGGTCAAAACATACTTTGCACCTACTAGTGATGGTTTGTTTAGGGAACATAGGTCACTGAGGACAAGTTCCAACTGAATATTTGCTCTCCAAGCTTGAATTTTATTGGTTTTATCAAACAGATTCTTCAAATTCTTCCAAACAACATTTGAATTGTTGATCCTTCTTGTATGAAATAGATTCTCCCTAGAGATTTAGGTCATTATGACTCCTAAAGCCTCTCCCTTCTTCCATTGATGACATTTTTTTTTTGGTCATCCTTTGGATCTAGAACTACAAGCTTTGTAAACTACTAGAGCATATTACTCTTCAAAAGTGTTTCCATATCTTGTGACCATATTCTATAATTGTGGTCATTCAAAACTTCAGGATGTTTCTTGGAACACATGATGTTGATCTAGAATCTAATGTTGGATCTAGCCTGCAAGTCAAAACCCTAAGTCAATATACTAGATAGATCAAAATTGCCAATACAATGTACAATCGACAACCTCCAAAAGACATAGAAACAAGCTAGATATCAAACCAATAGCTCTAATACCATGTTGGAGAACCAAGGAATTAGGTATATCAAAGATCTAGGTATTTCAAGAAGAGGTGGTGTCTAAAGACATTGTTACACCACTTAAGCATAAGTGAGCATAGCTCAATATGTATAGAAGTGTAAGAAACCAAAAGGTTTCCATACATAACACATATCACATTCATATCATAGATCGGGTCCTAAGGTCATCTTATGTAGCTCAAGATGTATCCAACTCCCTTGAATTGAGGAAGACAAAGTACACTTATATAGGTGAGGGTTCATAATGAACTCCTTGAATTTTTCCTTGTTCTACACAACAGTTAACTACTTTGTTCTAACTTCTTGACTATTCAAATGCCTAGTTGACCACTTAGTCGGCCACATAGTCGACTATCAATTAATCATCTCCAAAAGATCGAGAGGCTTGATGAACTTACTTAACCTATTGTTCCAATAATTAGAACCGTGTTACCTTTACAAAGAGGCGATGAGAATATTTGTGTGATTTGTTGTACCACAAGTCTCGATGCATTGGAATGATATGTACACAAATGTTCATTCATGTAGATGAGTTCAAAACATTAATTGAATATTGGTTCATTTTTGTGCGAATTTTTTCATTAATATCTAGAACAGCAAAAATTCCCCCTGATTTTGGTTGATTAGCCAGATATGACATAATTTCTATATGCATATAATTTCCAGATGAGTCAATATGTGCACATAGACAATTTATTACATTTTAATTGAGTGAGGTATGTACATTTTCTTATATATAGTTATTTGCATGTAACTTATAGTAAATTTTATATATTGAAAGTTTAACTTTTTTAAAAGTAATTTTTATCTAACTTGCTTATTCAATGAAATGTTGAATATTGTTCCATCAATTAACATGGAGCACATAGATACTATTAAACCACCTTTAAATGGTCCACATGTACATAATTTGACGAAAATTACTTCTTATACAATGTGAGAACTGTTTTATTTTATATGATTAACAAATTTCCATTTTCAAGGTATTCGAGGGATGATAACAATGAACTTGAAGTCAATATCATGCAAAATTCCCCTCTGCTCCCTCAATATTGAAAAAAAAATTGTTTATATATGTATCTAGATATGTTTTTTTACTTGTTCATCATATCTAATTAATTTTATATATGCATCTACATTATTTAAATTTGGAATTTATTGTATGTATTCTAGGTCACTCAAGTGGATGATGTTAATCCATATGATGTGACATAGACATGTGCTTGCATGATTTTTGCACTACTCTATGAACTATCTTTATGGATCCTACTCTTGAGTTGATTATATGTTATATCTTTGGACTTAAATATATGCTTGTATTTTTGGACTTAATTGTTTCATACCCATAGGTTGGATATCCACCCTTTCATGCATAAGAATTGTTATCACCATAACAATTTTTGTGTGAAATCCAGTTTCCAGGACTTCGCGCAGTGCTAAATAGAGGTGGAGGCATGACAAACTGGAGGACATGGCCAAGGCTAGAAGGAGGAGGCTAAATCTAGGGGCAATGCAGAGTTGATGGGACCTGATCGGTCACAGATCGAGGGCGTTATAGATCAACGGTCGAGGATCATTTCAGGGGGAGAACTTGCGTAGAGGATAATTCTTGAAAGCGGGTCGAAACGTAAATCATGGTTTCATCTCGGGAACACGTGGAGCCATTGGGTGCATTTCAGGGTGATAAGCAGGTTGCCCCAAACCACTTCCCCTCGCCCTAGAAATCAGAAAAGTATATAAAGGGGGAACTTGTCGTTATTTTATTATTTTTCAAATTACTAGAACGTTGGAAGATTGGCATGACCACTCCATTTAAACTAAAGCTCAACAGTATTCCAAAATCATACATTTTCTACTCATTTACAGGTTTTTTTCATCGCCACCATGGACCCTGTCATTATGTTTGTAGCAGAGAAAGACTTTGTGTCAAAAGAAGAAGCCCTAATTGATAGAGATTCATATGTGTTCGACACTAAAATAACTATTTCTCCCATCTCTGTGTCCCGAGCTAATCTGTCAAATAATGTAGGGAAACAGATACCCTTCCTTGAAAAGTCCAGGACACCATAGTCCCTTACGTTGTCGAGGTTGCATTCCCCTTCCCCGAATTCATATGTTGGTGAGCAGAGCAGTATTCATAGGAAGAGAAAGTCATCTTAAATAAACAAAGGTCTAAGGTCATGTGTAGGGTAGAGAGTCTGTCAATTCGAATTTCCCTCGACATACCAAAGTCCCCCTCCGCAGTGTCTAAACCATTTGAAGAAGAAAAGCTAATCACGGTTTAGAGGGAATGTCCCTCAGAATTCAAAGACCTGTTTTTGCAAACAATTGTCAAACTAGAGCATATTTTTGAAAGTTTGTCCCTGCCAATGAGTGTAAATATCATTGTTATTGAATTCCAATGGGTTTGTTCCATACTAAGTCAGATTTAAGGTCTATATAATGACAAGTATGTCGTCGAGGTCATGTTAGGTTTTATGTTGGTGTTTTTCCAGTCAAATTCCAGACAGTCAGTATGCATCAACTTCGATGAATTCATAGCTAATAATATCCACAAGCAGCTAGTGAATTTTTCAGTCACTAAGACATTTCAGGTATTACACATACTTGCTAAATATTTTCCTGGAGGCAAACAAGAGAGAGTTCCCTGAAGCAACATTCATATCAACTGAATGCAAATGAATCACAATGCTCATTTTTATCAACAAGGGTTTACAACTTGATTTTCAACACCAGTCTTCCAAGAGTCCTAGATGATATGAGGAGTTATTTATAGCCAAATCCAGAAAACAGAGTAGGGGACTGGGTGTTGTTCATGCATTCAACAGTGATATGGGTTTATGGTTGTCATGAATCCCCCTATATTCTGCCTATTTTTCTGACACCCAGAATCTTTTCCCTGGAGTTCATCAAGCAAAGAATCATATTAGAGACAGAGCACTTCCTAAAAATACACAAGGCATCCAACCTCAAATTCCCTTTCATCATTGGATCCTTCATTGTAAAAACTAGATCATGCTTATCTCAGATCTAGGCCAAGCTCAAGGATTTTGGATTTGCACAGCTACAGGGAAGAATATATTATCCACATCGGATCATATCCAAGAGAATATTGATAAACAAATAGGCCCCCCTATGAGCATGAACATGTTGAGGGTTTTGACAAATTAGCAAAATATGGATGTTTGTGATGATATGGAAGCAATATTGAAACCAGCTCAAACACAGCAAGTGGAGGCAACCCTACAACAAACTCAAATATAGCAGACTCCTCGGAATTTGATATTTAAACTCCCCAAGATAAGTGTTTACATCAAAAGGAGCAGATCAGAGGCCCTGGGCACCAGCAGTCGGCAGACTGCCCCTAAAAAGATGAAGATCACACAATCTCCACAGATAGTGGATATAGAAGAGGAAGAGCCTAAAGAACAAGTAAACATGGATATGGGAGATAGTGGCATCAGCAATGTAGAAATTGGGAAAGGGAGCAAGCTCCAAAGTGAAGGTAGCTCAAGAAATTTCAGTAGCAAAAAGAAAATCTTTGATAAGGCAGTTGGAGCATCCTATTAATCTAAAGAAGATTTGGCAAAGAAATATGCTGAGAAAGGAAACTTAGCTATGAATGAAATGAGGGAGTTAATCCCTAAAGTGGAAAATATATCTCAACATAAGTCTTCTATGTTCATGATGAGAGATGTAGAGAATAAGACATTCAATATAGCAGTTGTAGATGAAGATAAAGTATTTGAGATCAAGTTAAAATATGAAAACATCAGTGTTCCATACAAAGTGAAATTCCACAGGAATACCAGTGACATGTTGTATTTAAATTACTTGGGTCTGATCCTAAATAATTCAAAGCTGTCAACTTATGAAATTAAGTTGGAAGGACAGTTGAGGCAAGAAAAAGCATCCAGTAGAACTTGGAAAACTCAGGTCAAGAGGCAAGAATCTGAAGGACCTCAGGGAGTGAAATCCTCCTTAGAATAAAAAGACAAGTTGATTCAGAGCTTGAATAAGAAACTAAATTTTTTTTCCACAGAGAATCCACAAATAGCATAATTGGTTGCTCTAGAAGAAGAGAAGGAGGTATTTTGACAAGAGGCATTGAATTACAAGGCCAAGGTATTACAGCTGAAGCAAGAAAAAGTGAATTGGTCACAAGGGAAGACAGAAGTACCAAACATGGTTGTAACTGTACCTTCTACTACAAGAAGCTAGGCCAAGCACTGAAGGGCTTGTCCAGGCTATGTCACAAGTTATCCTGAAAGTGGGAGAAATCAAAGGCCTAAAGGGATATATAGAAAAATTTAAGCAAGAAATGAAAACAAAATATGAGAGGATGGTTCAGTTCCAGAAGGAGAATCAAGCTTTGCAGGAAAGAGTAGACGAGATGAAAACAAGGTTGAGAGGCAAAGGATTGTTGCAGGGAGCCAAACACATCATCTAGGATTCTATTGTTATTGAATCTTCCAAGTTTAGGGTGTACTTTAACTTCATCAATGACAAAGATAGCATGGCCATCACGGACAGAAGAAAGTGCACTGTTGTAAATGAGACAATAGCAATGAAACCCTCATAGCAGGCCCAAAATGTTATAAACCTGATGAATTCCATCCCCACTGCAGAACTTCAGACCAATGGGGTCAAAGATAGGACTACATTGATCATCTGGACCAGGAGGGTCATTTCCAAGCATAACCTGCTAAAATCAGTCCAAACCAAGGCCATACAGATGGAGAAAAGTATACAGGAATTCAAGGATATGTTTGAAGAGTTGTTCATCAAAGGCCTCCCACCATTTTGGGATGGCAAAGGAAAATTGTATGATCAAGAGGAATACAACTCTTGCCTCACCCAATTTAGAATGGATCACTCCAAGTTTTAAAGCCTAGAGGAAAACTTGAAAGGAGCAACCCTGGTGGAATATTTGATCACATAATTTGAGATCTTGAATCCGTTCAAGACAGTGAAGATTAGACTGCCAGTCATGACGTATGCCTTTTGCATTGACCTGGAGATCCTAGTTAAAGAAACGATGGACTACGATATTCCTTCTGACTTGTAATGGAAGGAGATAGTGTGGTTGGGAAAAACAAAGTGCAATTTTCCATGGACTAGCAGATAGTGCACAAGTGTCACCAAAATGGAAGATCTGATAGAATACCAAAGCAAGAAAAATGGAAAAAGAAGAAGTTGAAGAATCACGGGAATCGGTAGTTGGTTCATGAAAAGTTTTTTATTAATCATTGTAATCGGTTCCCATACTGAAATTGTCATGTTGTAATTATTGTAGTCAGTTCTAGAAGCTGAAACGTTTCATTTCAGCTATTGTAATCAGTTTCTAATTGAAAGGAACTTGAATTGTATAAATGTTAGAAGTTTTGAATGTATTAATGTTGGCAGAAGTGCAAGGGCACCTTTTTAGTTGTTTTGAACTCAATTATAATTTCTTGGAGCTGAATTGAATACATATGCATAAGCTTTTGAAGTCTCTATGAAAAGATTCTAATGGTGGTGATATGAGTTTTGTCTTCTCTCCTTGTATGTATTTCCTTTGTTCTTTAATTCCATCTGCACTTTATTATATATAAATTGGAGAGTTAAAGGCTCAGAATTCATCTTGTGATGTTCTCGGCTTAATAAATTTAAACTGTGTGAAATTATTCATAACCAATTCAGAATTCATTTCATTAATGCTCTGAGGCAGTTACTTGTTTCCTTTTTCTTCTTACACTCTGCAAACTACAATTTATAACTCAGATTCATCGCCTCACTTAGCCTTTATCCTCTAGAGATTTCTACTGACCAGTTAGTGTTTTCATTCAATTTTACAATTTCGACTCCATAGCCCTAAGTGTCCCTCCCCTTCCTTGCCAGCAAATTTATAAAAAAAAAAAAAAAAAACTAACTAAACCTAGCCATTGATTGCCAAAGAAACACCAAGTGACATGAGAGATCCCTCTCTAAGCTAAGAAGGATAGTACCCAGCTCTAAAGTTGGTTTGTAGGTTACCTCTGTCGTTTGTTTTATCAGCTGAACAAATTTACAGAGTGCTAACATTCTGGCACCGTTGTCGGGGATTGAAAGTGAAATCTTCCCTAGGAAAATAACTACTTAAAGATTCATATTTGATTCCTGAGGGTGACAGTGAATCAAACACCTTATTGGATGAGACTATTTTTACCCTAGCGACTCCATTACCAAGATACCAATTGCACCAAGTAGTTTGAGCTAGAAATCTTGGCTCCCAAGAGAATTCACACCAGGAGAAACCCAGACTCAGAAGTTGTAATCCATGTGTCTGATCCTGAGAAACTTGTCCACAAAAGAAAAGAAAATCCAATAATCCCAACTTTTCATTTAGACAGATATCTATCCTTGCCCAAATATGGAGTAACAAGCATTGAAGATCTTGATTTTGATGTGAAATTTGAGCAAACTTTGTTCAGAACTAAATCTGAATCTTGTTTAAACGAAGTCATCTTTGACGAAAAGAGGTTCCAAGATTTAATTTTAGCTACCTCTACCAAACCTCTTGTGATCCACACTCAAAAACAACAACCACTTCAAGTCCTCACAGTATCCATGGAAGCTAGGTTTTCCCCTCTTGTACTCCTTGCTCAGTTACATGATTTTCCCCAAGAGTATAATCTAAGGATAAAATTGTATGATGTTAAAGGCAGTGTGTCAGCCTAGAAGCATATAGATTGGTTCAATGATTTTATAGACTTAGAAGAGGTATATTTTGAGGATGAAAAAATGAGGTTGTTTCCACAAAGTCTTGCAGGAGAAGTCAGAAAGTGGTTCAGAGCTCTCCCAACAGCTAGTATCATAAATTTTGAGGCCTTTGAAACTAGTTTTTTTGCAAAGTGGGGGGACAAGAAAAAACCCCTTCAGTTGTTGACTCACTATAACAACATGAGGAGTTCACCTAACAAAACAGTATAGGAGTTTTCAGCCAGATTTGTAAAGGTCTACAATCTAATTCTTATTGAGGTGAAACCCCCCCCTAAAGTTGTTCAACTCATATATGTTGATTCCTTTGAAAGTTCTTTTTATTTATTGTTTAGGGAAAGAAGATCTACCTCATTATATGACATGATAAATGATGCAATAGAAGTGGAAGTGAATCTAATGGCCTCAGGAAATTTCAAAGCTTACTCTGACAGGGACATGAACAAAGTTCAAGATAAGGCACAACCTTCAACCTCACAAACATCAGAAGAAAGGTTTGAAATGATGATGAAAACTATGAAGAAAATGATGGAGAGAATGGCTTTAGATAATAATTCTAACACCAAAGAATAGTTTGATGTTCCACCCAGAAATCAAAGAAGACCAGCAGTCCCACAAATCAGACAAAGAGATCAAGGAAATCATGGAAATCAGGGGGATCAGCAAATAAGACATCCTTTTCAAAATAATTATGTAAATGAGAATTATGATGACAATTTTGAAGACAACATGCATTGTTGTGATGGTGATGAGACAGAGGTGTTTTTGACTAAAGAGGAACATGACCAGTTCATGGATGCTAATGAAATATTCATGCAGGAAAATGATGACAGGTTGTCAGTAGAAAGAGAAGATTACCAAACAGGGTTACAGGATGCCATAATGCAATTCTAGAGACAATGTAACCTTTGAAATCAGAAAGTGTCTGCAAACCCTCCAAAGGGAAATCCTACTAAAGAAGATAAGAATAACATACCTTCTTCAAGTCATCCCAAAAAGGACTCTACTACAAAAGATGTTGTGGACAAAAGAAAGCAGAAGGAAGAATCCCAGAAAAAGGTACCTGAAACAAGAAAAGAGATAGTCACCAAAGGGATAGAGAAAACTTCACCCTCCTTTAATTTTGAAAGTGAGATGGCCAAGATTAATATTTATGTACCATTCAATGAATTGATCAAGAACAGTGAATATATAAATCAGATCATCAAGATGCTTAATATGGAACAAACTTCTGACACTTTGAACATACAAGATGATCACCATGCCATCTTATTTGGCCCACATGTAGAGGAAAATAATGATGTTGAAGAGGTCCCCCCTTTCTATGTCAACCTGAAGATCCATGATATGACTCCCCACAATGCCATGTTGGATTCAGGAGCATCCCATAACCTGATTCCCAAGGTGTTCATGGACCATCTGGGCCTTGACATCACAAGGCCTTACAAAGATCTTTTCTCCTTTGATTCAAGGAAGGTGAAATTACTAGGACTAATCAAAGATCTAGTGGTGTCTGTAGATTCTAACCTTGTATAATATTTACTACAAACAGATTTTCAGTAAAAAAACAGAAAAGATACAATGGAAAATACAAACATTACACAGAGATTTTTCCCCTAGAAACCCAAACCGAGAAAACCAACATATTCTATATTCATTCATAGTGATACATCGTTTACAATACAATATACATGTAGGATCCGGTAGCATTCAAAACCCTAACCCAATGACCCGGATTAGTCCACAACCCTAATTCCTTAACCAAAAATAGAAAACTGTTGGCAAAAACCATGTGCCGAAAAACCACCTAAATATGTGACACGTTTCTCGAGGCCAGAAAAAAATCAGGGGCGTTTCACCCCCCAAGGGGGGGCCTAACACCCCCGCCCCGCCCCCTCTAACCCCCCTGCAAAGAATATAACACATACCCAACAGTGTCTTTGTCTCAAATTCCATCAAAGAATATGGTCATGGATGTAGTGGTTGTCGATATCCCTCCCAAGTTTGGCATGTTATTATCCAGGTCATGGGATGCAAAGTTGAAGGGAACTCTTTAGATGGATATTCCATACACCACCATCCCTGTCTTTGGTCAAGATAGGAGATTGTACAGAGAGGTTTTTCTCAAATACATTGTCAGTAACAAGGCACATCGAATAACCATCCCATCTACTCTGTGGAGACTGAGCTGAGGTCTTCCATTTTATTCAATGATCCATGTTTTGAGGAGAAAGGGCCAGAGATTGATATGGTTGTCAAAGATAAATCTGATCAGCGGATTGAGAAGTTTTCAGAGAAGCAGGACAGTGCAGAAAATGAGATGTGGAGCATGAGCTTTGATGGAGCTATCAGCAGAGAGGGGGCAGGAGTTGGTGTGTGGATTAACCCCCCTAGATTGGCTACAAAATTGTGCTCTTATAAGTTGGCTTTTGATTGCACAAAAAATATGGCTGAATATGAGGCATTGGTGTTAGGATTGAAATCTTTAAAATAAATGGGTGCTAAGAGGATAGTTGTTCATGGGGATTCTAAGTTGATCATAAATCATGTGAAGGGAATATATCAAGACAAGCACCCCAGATTAAGAGCATACATGAATACATTGCTTCACCTACTTGAAGAATTTTCAGAATATAGCCTCTCAACGATTCCAAGGGGTTAGAATCAAATCGTTGATGCCCTTGCCACTTCAGCTTTAGTTTTAAAAATTCCAATCTTTCCTAGCAGGGGATATGAAGTTGAGATCAAGCAAAGACCAACAGTGCCTGATAATATTAAGTATTGGCAGGTTTTTGAAGATGATAAACAAATAGAAATTTTCCTCAAAATGGAAGATGGATTTGAAAATTTGAACATTGATGAAGAATATTGTGATGAAGAGGTGGATGCAGTTGTTTTCACAAAGGATGGTTACTTCGAAAATCAGATTTTTGGTAGAGATATAGTGCAGCTGAATAGTAACATCATTCCCAAGGGCCTGGTCCCATTGGAGAAAATATTATATAACAATGGTGTGGCCAGGAGTCCAAAGATTACAGAAAATGAAGCAGATGTTGAAGATTGCAACATTGGGACTCAGGAAGATCCCAAGATAATAAATTTTTCCAAAACAATTAGCTTAGAAGTCAAGCAGAGATATATCAACTTGATGAAAGAATTCTCTGATGTTTTTTCCTAGAGATATGAAGATCTGAAATTTTATGACACCAAGGTAATTCAGCACGTGATCCCAATCAAAGAAGATCATAAACCTTTCAAACAGAAATTAAGAAGGATAAATCCTTTTCTGTTGCCCTTGATTGAGAAAGAGATAAAGAAGATGTTTGAAGCCAAGAACATAGTATCTTTGAGTTTTTCCAAATGGGTAGAAAATTTGGTTCATGTCAGAAAGAAGAATGGGGAAATCAGATTGTGTGTGGACTTCATAAATCTGAACAGGGTGTCTCTCAAGATAAATACCTACTGCCTAAGATGGATCACATTCTACAAAAAGTGGTAGGCTCTCAGAAAATGTCCATGTTGGATGGTTTCTTTGGGTACAATCAGATCATGGTGTACCCTAATGATCAGGAAAAGACAGTATTCACAACACCATTGGGGTACATTCATGTATTCCAAGATGTCTTTTGGGCTCATGAATGTAGGGGAAACATTTCAAAGATCTATGGACATAGCTTTTGTTGATGAGAAAGACAAATTCATTGTCATCTACTTAGATGATATCACTATGTACTCAGTTTCTGATGAAGAACATCTCAAGCATTTAAGAAGGGATTTTCAGAAGTGCAGAAAGTTTGGTATTTCATTGAACCCCAAGAAGTCAAATTTTGGCATGGAATAAGGGAAGCTATTGGGACACATTATTTAAAAGGAGGGGATAAAGATAGACCCCAGCTGAGTTGAGGGGATATTAAAAATTGGCACACTCAGAAGCAAAAAGGAAGTGCAATCTTTCCTAGGGAAAGTAAATTTTATGAGGAGATTCATCCCTAACCTAGTTGGAATCATAAAGTACATCACTAACATGCTCAAGAAAGTAAATGACATCAAATGGACTCCAGAATATAGAAAATACTTTGAAGACATTAAAGTGGCATTGACCAAGGCCCCAGTACTGGCTAGACCTAACTTTGAAAAAGACTTTATATTGTTCTCCTTTGCCTCAGAGCACACCATTGTTGGTGTTTTACTATAGAAGGATGAGCATAATTTTGAGAAGCCTGTAGCATACTATAGCAGGACATTGAGGGATGCCCCATTGAAGTATGATATCATGGAAAATTAGGCATATGCACTAGTCAAGGCCCCGAAGGATTTCAGATTTTAAATCATGCATTCTCATACCACTGCTTATGTGCCCATCAGTTCTATGAAAGACATTTTAATTCAATCTGATCCTGAGGGAAAAAGGGGAAAGTGGATATACCTACAAAGTTGATCAAAGGGCAAGGAATTTCCAAGCTGATGGAACAGACAAATTTTGAACTCCTGGGAATAAATTTCATTGTTGATTTGTTAGCAGATTTAGAGGAAGAAAGAGTCCTCCAGATATCACAAAGATTCCTTGACTCCCCATGGTATGTAGATATCATTTATGTGTTGAGAAATTTGCAGGCTCCTCCTGAATTGAGTAAAACTCAGTTCAGGTTCTTAAAGCTGAAGGAAGCAAAGTTTTGTATGGTAAATCAATCTCTATATTGGAAGGATCCAGAAGAATCTTGTTGAGATGTTTTCTAGAGGAAGAAGCAGAGAGGACCATCAGAGAATTCCATTAGGGTGACTGTGGAGGAAATCATTATAGGAAAACTACTATGCACAAGATATTGAGGGTTGGGTTCTATTGGCCTAGCATCTTTTTTTATGTCTACAAAGAGGTTTTAATATGTCATGAATGCCAAATTTTTTATGGGAAAATAGAATTTCATCCTTACCATTGAAACCCATCTCTGTTGAAGCACCCTTTAGACAATGGGGCCTTGATTTCATAGGATAAATTCATCCACAGTCCTCAGCTCGGAAAAAGTGGATTATGATAGCCATAGATTACTTCACTAAGTGGATTGAGGCAGTTCCCACCAGGCAGGCCACAGATGTTGTTATCATCCAGTTTTTGGAAGAAAATATTTTGTCCAGGTTTGGGTGTCCAATCAAAATGATTATAGGCAATGCAACAGCATTTAAGTCCAAAAAGATGGAGAAATTTTGCAGTGACTACAACATAACTCTTGGCCACTCCACTTATTATTACCCTCAAGGCAATGGGTTGGCAAAGTCATTCAATAAGAGCTTAACCAGAATTATCAAAAAGTTGTTGCAAGATAACAAAAAAGATTGGCACAAAAAGCTCATCCATGCACTATGGGCTGACAGGATCACTCCAAAAAGATCTATTGCCACTTCACCCTTCCATATTGTTTATGGCAAAGAATCAATTTTTCCTACTAGATTAGGGTTTCCAGTGATGAGGTTGTTACAAGAGAAGGATGATGAAACAAATGTCACTCGAAGAAGAAAAGATGAATTATCAATGTCCAACAAACTAAAGAAAATGCCTTCAACAATGCCAGCTGCACCAAGATAATATTAAAAAGGATTTTGATAGGCATAACAGGGAGGATGATTTCAAAGATGGTGACTTGGTATTGATATGGGATGCTAGAAGAGTGACATGGAATTTGACCATCTGTAAGGCTGGGACCTTTCAAGATAGTGGTACCATAGAGATAAATTTGACCATCTATGGCTGGGACCTTTCAAAATCGTGGCGTACCATGGGAATAATGCCTATCTGATACAACAAAGTAAAGTAATGGAGACATTGTTGGAGGAGGACATGTGAATGGTAGGTTCATCAAACATTATATCGTTTAAAGAAACCATAACCCTCTCCATTCATTGTACATAACCATTTTATTTTTCAGTTGAAGCAGTTGAAATTAGATCAACATAACTAAAGCTCGAGGTGAAGGCCCTGAGTTATGCTGAATAGATTTTGATTTTTCTGAATAAATGTTGGTAAATTTAGTTGCAAGAATAGATCATAGCCCAATGGGTAGGCACTCAGTCTGCCGTTCTTTGCTACCTAGTAAGAAGGATAGCATCCCCATTTGGAGTCCATGTTATCACCATAACAATTTATGTGTGAAATCCAGTTTCCAGGACTTAGCGAAGCGCTAAACTGAGGTGGAGGCAAGAAAAATTGGAGGACAGGACAATGTATAGTGTGAGGAGGCTAAGTCTAGGGGAAATGTGGAATTGATGGGACCCAATTAGTCACAGATCACAGGCATTACATATCAATGGTCGGGGATCGTTACGACGAGAGAACTTGCACGGAGGATAATTCCCAAAAGCGAGCCGAAAATTAAACCATGGCTTTAGCTCAGGAACGTGTGGCACCACTGGGTGCATTTCGGGGCGATAAGAGGGTTGCCCCAAACTACTTCCCCTCGCCCCCGAAATCGAAAAAGTATATAAAGGGGTCACTTGTCGTTATTTTATTATTTTTCAAATTACTGGAACATTGGAAGATTGGTGTGACCACTCATTTAAATTGAAGCTCAATAGTACGCCAAATTCACGCATTTTCTGCTCATTTACAGGTATTTATCATCGCCACCATGGACTCTATCATTATGTCTGTAATAGAGCAAGACCCCATGTCAAACGAAGAAGCCCTAATTGACAGAGATTCAAATGTGTTCGACACTAAAATAATCATTTCACCCATCTCCGTATCCAGAGCTAATCTGTCAAATAATGTAGGGAAACAGATACCCTTCCTTGAAGAAGTCCAGGCCATCATAGTCCCTTATGTTGTCGAGGTCACATTCCCCTTCCCCAAATTCATAGGTTGGTGCACAGAGAAGTATTCATAGGAAGACAAAGTCATCTTAAATAAACAAGGGGATGAGGTCCTATGTAGGGTAGAGAGTCTGTCTATTTGAAGCGCCCTCGGCATACCAATGTCCCCCTCTGCAGTGTCTGAACCATTTGAAGAAGAAAAGATAATCATGGTTTACAGGGAATGTCCCTCAGAAGTCAAAGAACTATTTTTGCAAACAATTGTCAAACTAGAGCATATTTCTGAAAGTATGACCCGGCCAATGAGTGTAAATATCATGGTTATTGAAGTCCAATGGGTATGTTCCATACTGAGACAGATTTTAGGTCTATATAATGACAAGTATGTGGTCGAGGTCATGTTAGGTCTTATGTTGGCATTTTTCAATTCAGAGTCCATTCAGTCAGATTGCATCATCTTCGATGAATTCATAGTTGGTAATATCCACAAGCAGCTAGTGAATTTCAATCACTAAGATATTTCAGGTATTACACATACTTGTTGAAGATTTTCCTACAGGAAAACAAGAGAGATTTCCCTAAAGTAGCATTCATATCAACTAAATGCAAAAGAATCACAATGCTCATTTTTATCAACAAGTTCATGTCCAGGGTTTACAGCCTAATTTTCAACACCAACCTGCCAAGAGTCCTGGATGATATGAGGAGTTATTTACAGCCAAATCCAGAAAACGGAGTAGGGGACTGGGTGGTGTTCATGCATTCAAAAGTGATATGGGTTTATGGTTGTCATGAATCCCCATATATTATGCCTATTTTTCTTACACCCAGAGTCTTTTCCCTGGAGTTCATCAGGCAAAGAATCATATCAAAGACAGAGCACTTCCTGAAACTACACAAGGCATCCAACCTCAAATTCCCTTTCATCATTGGACCCTTCATTGTAAAAACTAGAACATGCTTATCTCAGATCCAGACCAAGCTCAAGGAGTCTGGATTTGCAAAGCTACAGGGAAGAAGATATGATCCACATCAGATCATATCCAAGAGAATATTGATAAACAAACATGCCCCCTATGAGCATGAACATGTTGAGGGTTTTAACAAATTAGCAAATCTGGATGTCTGTGTTGATATGGAAGCAATCTTGCAGCCAGATCGAACACAGCAAGTGGAGGAAACCCTGCAACAAACTCAAATATAGAAAAATCCTCATAAGTTGATAGTTAAAGTCCCCAAGATAAGTTTTTACAGCAAAAGGAGCAGTTCAGAGGCCTTGGGCACCAGCAGTCAGCAAATTGCCCTTAAAAAGATGAAGATCACAAAATCCTCATAGATAGTGGATACAGAAGAGGAAGATCCTAAATAATAAGTAAACATGGATATGTTAGAGAGTGGCATCAGCAATGTAGAAGTTGGAAAAGGGAGCAAGCTCCAAATTGAAGGAATCTCAAGAAATTTCAGCAACAAAAAGCACACTTTGATAAGGCAGTTGGAGCAGCCTATCAATCTAAAAAAGATTTGGCAAAGAAATATTCTGAGAAAGGAAACTTGGATATGAATGAAATGAGAGAGTTAATCCCTGAAGTGGAAAAAATATCTCAGCACAAGTCTTCTCTATTCATAGTGAGAGATGTAGAGAAGAAGTCATTCAATATAGTAGTTGTGGATGAGGATAAAGTATCTAAGATAAAGTTAAAACATGAAAACATCAATGCTCCAAACAAAGTGAAATTCCACAGGAAAACCAGTGACATGTTTTATTTAGATTACTTGGGTTTGAGCCTAAAGAATTCAAAGTTGTCAACTTATGAAATTAAGTTGGAAGGATAGTTGAGGCAAGAAAAAGAATCCAGCATAGCTTGGAAAACTCATGTCAAGAGGCTAGAATCTTAAGGCCCTCAGGGAGTCAAATCCTCCTTAGAATAAAAAGACAATATGATTTAGAGCTTGAAGAAGAAACTAAAAATGTATGCCACAGAGTATCCACAAACATCAAAATTGGTTTCTCTAGAACAGGAGAAGGAGGTATTTCAACAAGAGACATTGAATTACAAGGCCAAGGTATTACAACTAGAGTAAGAAAAAGTGAACTAGTCAACAGGGTAGACAAAAGTACCAAACATGGTTGTAATTGTACCTTCTACTGCAGAAGTTGGGCCAAGAACTAAAGGGATTGTCCATTCTATGTCACAAGTTAACTTGAAGGTCACATAAATCAAAGGCCTAAAGGAAGATATAGAAAAATTGAAGCAAGAAATAAAAACAAAATATGAGAGGATGGC
>SNQJ01S0000602.1:151567-190778 GCA_010110895.2 Picea sitchensis
ACTCCCTGTGTTCAAGCTCCCACTTGAACCTCTGAGGACACCAGTCCTCCCTTGCACCTCCCTACCACCCAGAAATATAAATCTTTGCTAATGAAACTTATCACAGTGATACAATATTTATCATTGGCTTACCAGACTTATCAATGTTCTGCTATACTGCGCTGCTTTGTCTGCATCAGTGTCTTCTACACACTCCTCTACGCTTTATGTTCTTCTCACGTTACGCACTATGTGCCATATCCATCTAATCCACCATTCTTTTGCTCTGCATTTCAGTTGTTGTACCCTCCTCCTTCTGCCCTCCTGAGTCCCACATCACAACCGCAACCACATCTCTTCTCTGTACCATGTACTTATAGCTTTTGTGCATGCAATGTGCGCAATTTCTCTGCATGCTCACACCGCGCCGATCTCCTCCACATCTTGAGTTCTTTGCCTGATCATCACAACTCTTCAACTTCTCTGGTGGTTCCCACTACGCGTCCAGCATCACTGGGTGTTCAGCTGAGATTCCTCAGCCTCTCTGGCAGTTGAGACTCCTCGTCTTCTCTGGCACAATCGAGCTTATCCTTTCTGTTTTAGTTATAGACTTCAACGCTCATCCATCTGTCAATCCCCTCTAAGAATAGTCTTCATTCACTGGAAGAAGCTTGGAGACTCTTCAGCTCCTCTGGTGATCACACAGAAGTCTCTTCGAATCTTCTGGCAGAAACCATCAATGGTTTCTAGTAGTTACACTGTGAAGAGAAACATTAGCCCTCCGATCATACTCAAATTCACCTGCACCGTTGGATTGGATCCATGGGATCTTGCATTCATTTCGGCATTTCGACATTCGACAATTCGGCATTCATGTGACCAAGTGTCTCGACACTCCCAGTCGCGATCCCTGAAACTCCAAAAAGGAGCTTGTCCGCACTACCTCCTTCCCCCATCTTCCACCGATGTGACCACAGGCCACATCCATTTCACCTTTTCGGTATTTTTTGCGACCTTATGACCTTCATCGACCCTAATCGACAGTCCATGATCTTGATGAATTGACTGTCCAGATCTAATCGTGAATTCACATCTCGTTGTTCCTTAGATGGAGGTTTTTGTCACTCCAAGTCGCGATAGGTGAAACTCCGAAATGGAGCTTAGATCAACGGTCCACATTCTTGGTGATTCGACGGTCCTGATTTTTTCATGATCTCGCATCTAGCGAGTTTCCACACCATGCTCTGTTGACTCCAAGTCAATGAAATTCCAATCGCTTGCCACTTGTCCTATGATTCGACGGTCTAGATCAGATCTTGAATCAACGGCTCCGATCATATCGCGATTTCACATATCGCTATTTCAACATTCTTATTGCAAATTGTTTCGACACTCGAATTTTCGGTATCCGAAACCCCGAAATGGGGTTGGATCAACGGTCCACATCAAACCTTGATCTGACGACTCAGATCATTTCGCGATTTCGGCATTCCTGTGGTATTGTTTCTTGACTCTCCAAGTTGCGATTCGTGAAACCCTGAAATTGAGTCTTTGACATGCTCTGATCTTCTGCCACACGTCCCTCTTGGATCAACGGTCAAGATTTTATCGAGGCTTCGCAACTCTACGAGCCTTCATTGTGCCTAATCAATGGTTCAGATCAGTCCTCGATCCAATGGTTAGGATTAATTCGCAATTTCGCATATCGCGATTTCGAGACTCCTGTGGTAGGAGTTCTTGACATCTTCATCTCCCGATTTCCAAAATCCTGATAGCCAAAACTCCGAAATGGAGTTGGACCACCGCTTCGATCTTGCACTTTAAAGAACGTGCAGGTTCTTCCTGATCCAACGATGGTCGGTATTTATGCTCAGATCTGACGCCTGAGATCTGTCCTCCTCTTCTGCGCGTTCTTCTTGTCTACAATCAGATCTGATGGTCCTCCTTCTTTTGGGAATTTAACTGGGATCCAACAATCACTGACGCTTCTCCTCCCGAGCTTAGACACTGCGATCGAATCTGCGCTAATTACTCCTAAGCTTTCTTTGTTCCTGTTTTTCATCGATGCTTACTCTGATCTTGTCATCAATGACCTGCCTACAATCCTTTGCACGTTTGTTGCCATCTTTGTTGCTGTACTTGCCACCAATGACAAGCATACACTGTTTGTAAAATATGCCAACACATCCTACTATCTTGCTTTACACAAGAACAACTATGCAACCAATTCGACTTACATCTACATGTACAAGATACTATTAGCAACATAAACTTATTACAATTACAACATGTCATATTTATAATCTTTACTATATGCAAAACCCTAATTCATGGTGCCCCAAAATAGCTACATATCCATGAAGATGATTGGTTGCAATCTCGTGAATCTTGGGATCATGTTGTAGTCGACTACCAATTGGATACTAGTCAACTATCCATTCGGTTGCCACTCGACATCATGTTGACCTCCTATTGGTTGACCTTTTGAACTTCTTGGTCAACCTACAACTTTCCGGTCGATCACTTCAACCTTCAACTTAACCATCGACTCTACTTATATGTCCAATCAAACATTCACCCAATGGATCCACCTTCACTAGCTAGTCGGTTAGACTATTTTCCATTGCAAAGAATATAACAACCCAACATTATACCACTTTTTTTCTTCTTTGTTGATACAGGAGAACTTGAACTTTTGTTCACTGACCCAGAAAAACAATGCCCATTGCCTCTCTACACTAAGAGAACTTCACAACACTCACATACTTGGTCAAAGAGTCTGCTATGTTTTCCAAAGTGTCTACTTTCTCCAACAACACCGTTTTGCGTTCCACCATGTCTCTCATGAAATGGTATTGTACATCATTATGCTTTGTTCTGGAATGGGAAGATGGGTTCTTTAACATAAATATTTTACTTTGACTGTCACAATTTATCTTCATGGCTCTTTACTCAAACCCAATCCATGAACACAATTTATGTAGCCATTGTGCTTCTTTGCTTCCATGGGTGGAAACCATGTATTCATCTTATGTTGTTGACAAGGTTACGACTGCCTATTGCTTACTCATCCAGTTGATTGATCCACCAAATATCTTGAACACATATCCACTAGTCGACCTTCATCAATCCATATCTCCAGCCCAATCGACATCGATAAATCCATGTACATTTACTTCCATGTCAATTTCAGGTTTCCCTTGGAAGCATATAACATATTATGTTGTGCCATGCAAGTAAGTGAATAGTCTCTTGATAGCAGTCCAGTGCTCTTTCCTAGGTGTCAACATGTATTTGCTCAATACTCCCACTGCAAGAGAAATATTGGGTCAAGTATAAACCATTGCATACATTAGACTACCAACATCACTAGCATAGGGAATATGTTCCATGTCCTCTATCTCTTCATGTGTCTTTGGACGCTATTCAACAATTATTTTTGCTCCCCCAGGAATCTGTACCTTGACCGATTTGCCCCTACATGTTGAAACGCTTTAAGATTGTTTCAATGTACTTACTTTTATTTAACCAAAGCTTTCTAATTGTCGATCTCTCTTGATCTCCATTCCTATAATGAACTTCAATGCACCAAGATCCTTCATGTTGAACTTGGAGGACAACCGCATATTCACCTCCTTTATAGCATCCATGCTATTATTGATTAGTAGCATGTCGTTGACATACATAGCTACATATATGAAACAACCACCTTCTTCCTTAGAATATACATAGTGATCAACCTTGATTCTCACAAATCCTAAACTAAGGATGTATTTGTCAAAATTTTGGTACCACATCCTTGGTGATTTCTTTATACCATAAAGGAATCTTTTCAACTTGTACACCAGCTCTTTCTTGCTCTTTATTGCAAATCCTTCAGGATGTTTCATGTAGATTTCTTCTTCCAGGTTCCCTTATAGGAAAGTTGTCTTCACATCCATTTGCTCTATCTCAAGGTCAAATGTTGCAGCCATAGACATTAGAATTCTAATGGAAGATAATTTTTCAATGGGAGATAAAATCTCACAGAAGTCAACTCCCTTGACTTCGGAATACCCTTTCGCTACCAGTCAAGCTTTGAATTTCTTGAATTGACTTGATGCACTCAAATTTTTCTTGAAAACACACTTTCTACCAAAAGGTTTCATCCCATTAGGTAGTTTGAACACATCTCATGTCTAATTCTTATGCAAGGATTCCATTTCTTCGACCATGACTTCCTTCTAGAGTTTACCCTTTGTCGAGTCGATTGCCTCCCTAACTAACTTGGGATCATCATCAGTGGCAGATAACACAAATGTAGAACAAAAATTAGGTGGAATATACCTTTCAGTTGGTTTCCTTACTCGTTCAAGCCTCCTTGCAACCATATTCGACTATTCCACCTCTTCATCTGAATCATGTTCTTCGTTCCTCAGTTCAAACACCAGCTTCTCTAGATCTTTCTCCAATTGAACCTCTTTAGACTTGGAAGTTCCTTCAATTTCCCTAAATACCACATCTCAATTGTAAATTTTTTCCTCAATTCTATATCCCATAGCTTATATCGTTTCATTCCATCCTTGTAGCAAATGAAAATACACTTGACTTCCTTATTGTCCAACTTTTTCCTCTTTTCCTTTGGAACATGCACAAATGCATCACAGCCAAAGAATCTGAGATTTGAAAGTGAAGTATTATTACCAAACCATACCTCATGTGGAGTCGATTCAACTAACGCTAATGAAGGAGACCTATTTACCAAATATTTTGCAGTGTCAACTACCTCTGCCCAAAATTCTTGTGTGATCTTGGCACCACTGAGCATGCTCCTTTCCTTATTCATCATTGTCTTGTTGATTCTTTTAACAACTCCATTTTTCTCTGGGGTATATGGTGTGGTATTTTGGCATGCTATGCCACATTTATTATAGAAGTGCTCAAAATCCTTTCCACATAACTCACCTCCATTTTCAGTTATTAGCACCTTGATCTTCTTATCTATCTACTTTTCCACAAGAGATTTAATCTCTTTGAATTTATTGAAAACCTATGATTTCTTCCTCAAGAAATATAGCCATGTCTTCCTAGAAAAATCATATATGAAGGAACCATTATGCATAGATCCTCCTAGTGAAAGGACCTATATAGGCCCAAACACATCACTATGTATCAATTCCATAATCCATTTTTCCCTTGTGTCTCCAAATGGGAATCTCACACGATTTTGTTTTCCATATATGCAATGATCACAAAAATGGACTTCCAAATTGCAATCCGGAAAACCTTCAACCACACCTTTGTTGTGCATAGCTCAAAGTCCTTTTTCTCCAATATGTCTCATCCTTTGGTTCCATAACATGGTCAGGTCAACTTGATGAAGAACAATAGAGTTAATTGGAGTTGATTGAGTCAAGTTGAGTTGAGTCACAATTGATTGGACTTCAGAAACAACAATATTGTTGCATCCAATTGAGTCGACATTCCTTAACAACTTCTATAGTGTTCCAATACAAACTCCTTTCATTAATACCATATATCCCTTGACCATTTTTCATGTATCCTTATGAAATAAAGTGTGCACACCTGCATCACTCATTTTGCTGACATATATCAGATTTCTTGCCAAACTCAAAATATGTAGCACACCCGGAAGGGTTCTACTCTTTCCATCCTGTTGTATCAATCAAACTCTTCCTCGTCCAACAATTTTAGTTCTTGAGTCATCCCTCAAGAATATGTCTCCTCCTTCATGTCTCTCATATTCACAAAACCATTCTGTGTGAGGTGTCACATAAAAATATGCACTTGAGTCGATCAACCAAATATCACGTTTCGACCATGTACTAGTCGATGCCAAATACACATGTCTCCTTTATCTAGAGTAGTATTTCTCTTAATCGACTACTTCTCATCGGATATTGAACTGATCTTAGTTCCTTTCAACTTGCAGTCTCTCTTGTAATTCCCAACTTTACTGCATTTCTAACATCTTCTTGTCAACTGAATCGAGGATTTATATCTACTCTTCGACTTAGAATTTCTATCAGAGAGTTTGAATTTATCTATATCGGTCGGTCGACCTCCCACCATCAATTCATCCTTGGTCGATCCTTCCATGTTCTTCCATCTCATTTCTTCTGACAACAGAGATGCAACCATGCCTTTAAGTGTTAATGTGGTTGAATTACTCCAAATAGCCACGAATAAGCTATCCCAGGAGTCTGGAAAAGAACACAACAAGCTAATACATTTCTCCTCGTTGATTTTAATATCCACACAAAATAACTGACGTATTTGTGCTCCCATGACTCATCCTCAGAAGATACAACTTCTTCCGAAGAAACAACTTATTTACTAGGGGTTTTGACTGGTACAATATTCCCAAGTTGTCCCACAATTTATTTGCAGAGTATTCACCTCAGACATTCAACAATATTGAATCCACAAGACAAAGTTGAATTATACTCCTTTCCCTCCTCTTGAGTTTCTCCCATTCTTCCTTTGACATACCTGTTGAAATTGTTTTGAGACTCACAACTACCCATTGTTCTCGATCTACAAGGAGATCTTTCATTTTAAGCTTCAAAAACTCAAAATTATGGGCATTGAATTTTTTTATCTCTATCCTCAACATTCTTTCAAGAAAAAATTAAATATCACTGACTTACAATTCCCACTGGACCTAGGTTTATATTAGATCCAATATCTTCCTAACCTTTCTCTGATAAGACTTGTACAGAGAAACAAACGAGCTCTGATACCACTTGTAGAGAAAATAACACTCACACTAAACCAATCGGTAAAGAGAAGAAATATTTGAGTAGAAAATAAATGACCAGCATTCCTTGAGCATCTCATGCTTTCTTGTTGTCTTATTCATTCATAGAATAAATTTTTACATGACTAACCTTGGTCTACACCTAATATATAATCGTAATCCTACTCTCTTGCTTTACACAAGAACAACCATGCAGTGAATTCGTCTTACATCTACATGACCAAGCTATTATTAGCAGCATCAACTTATTACTATTACAACTTGCCATATTTATGGGCTTTACTACACGTAAAACCCTAATTCATGGCTCCCAAAAATGGTTACAGATCCATGAAGATGATTGGCTACAATCCCGTGAATCTCTAGATTCTATTACAGTCAACTACCAGTCGACTACCAGATCCATGAAGATAATTGGATGCAATCACACGAATCTTGGGATTCTATTACAATCAACTACTAGTCAGATACCATTCGACCTACAATCACTCTCCATTCGGTTTCCACTCGACCTCCTGTCCATTGGCTTTTCGACCTTCCCAATCAACCACTTCAACCTACGACTTTTTGGTCAATCACTTTGACCTTCGACTTAAGAATTGACTCAACTTATCCATCTAGTCGAACATTTACCCAATCGATCCACCTCAACTAGCCAATCGATTAGATTATTTTTCATTGCAAAGAATGTGACAACCCAATAAGTACATCCTAACTTTCATGGATTATATTTCACTTTGGACTGGAGTTGTGCCATTGACCATAATAAATTAGGAAGTGATTATTCAATTCCTGGAACACCATCTGATCACCGAGTTTTCCATTCCTTCAACACTCATTTTTTATAATGCTACTTTATTTTTTAAGATAAAAACCATATCTATATTTCACATTAATATACAAAAAGAGACAAATACATTAAGTTGTTGGTAGAGGCATGTCCTAAGAGGAAACTGGTTCCTTTACCAATGTGGTGTCATCATGACTGGTCTTATAGTTTATTACCAAAGGGTTTATATCCTACAAAAACATAACTTCATACCCATCCATGTTCATCTAAAACAACAAATTATATGACAGTAAACTGAAATTGTAAGTACATGTCTAACCAGTATTAAGCCATAGGGGGAGGTGGAGTCTCTTCCATATCCAATTCCAGAATCAAATCTCCATTGTTTTCTTGCTCCTGTGTTGTCCCGAAAGGATGAGGGTCCTCAATAATTTCTATTGGGTGGGATTGTGTGCCCACAAATCCCTTAGAGTTTTCCACGTTCTACTTTCCTTTCTTCTCTTCCCCCATTGGAGTGACTGTGATGGAAATGCCAAAGACAACCTTGTAGAATGCCTCAAATTTCCCTTCAAAAAATCATATGGTGTGCAGGATATTTTGTTGCTCATCATTATTCTTCTCAATTTCCCACCATCCAATATACTTCCAACATCTGAAAGTATTTTTTCTCCCTAGTGCATGAAGACCCAAGGTATAACACCTAGGAACCCACCTCCTCCCCCAATTGTTCATCAACCATATTTTTATGCCTATATATGACTGCGCCTTCCACCTCCTAAACCTGCTCCTTTTCCAAGTCGAATAAATTCTCCACAAACAAGCACTCTTCCTCCTAGGCTTCATGTTTTTCCTGCATTGTTGTTGGTGATTTCCTCATTGCGACCGTGTTTCTCATGGTTATGGTCCTTCGCCTTCAACTACCACCTCACCACCATCTCAATGTTGGGTATGTTTTATATTATTTTCATGATTGTGGGTCCCCATATCAGTGGTTTCTGGGGCAGAGCCCCCGAAAAAAAATTAGGGGTTTATTCGCCAAATTTTTGGGTGGCCTTTCACCTTCGGCGGAAGGGATTTTTTGACTTTAGCAGTTTAGTGGCACATGGTATTTCAACCCATGGTTTTTTAATTATGGTTAAGGATTTAAGGTTATAATATAATCTGAGTCAATGGATTAAGGGTTTTTTGGATATTGTAGGATCCTATATATTGGATTGTAAACAATGAAGTTGGATCATGAATAGAATTAGAGGTGCAACTCTAAAATATGTTGTTGGTTTTCCCAGTTAGGTTTTCAGGGTAAATCTTTGTGTTTGTGTGATTTCAATTGTTTTATTTTTTGTGTTAAGAATATGTGTGTGCATTGCATTATTGCAAAAGGTTTAAAACTTAAATTTGGTATCAGAGCAGGTATTGGCTTCAGGGGGACGCCTTTGTGGTTAAGGATTTGGATCAAGTCTGTGATCAAGCTTGTTACAGTGGGAGCTCTGTAGTATCGATTCTTGTGGTGAAAAGAAATTGCAAGCAGGTCAAAAATAGAGATCAAAAATTTTAATGGGAAACGTTTTGAGTTGTGGAATATCATGATGGGTGATCTTTTGGTAGACAAAGATCAATGGGTCATTGTAGATTCAGGTACTACACCTACGAGAATGTAAACAAAAGACTAGACAAATTTGGATCATAAGGCAAAGAGAATAATCTGGTTGTGTCTCTCAGATTCAATATTACCAAATGTATCAAGGGAAGCTACAACCAAGGCATTATGGAATAAATTAGGATCTTTGTATCAATCTAAGTCCCTCGTAAACAAACTTTTCTTGCAGAAGAAGATGTACAACCCAAGGATGAAAGATGGAGACTCAGTAACAAAGCATCTGAACGCCTTCAATACTGTGGTAAGTCAACTATTGCCTGCAGATATTAATATTTTTTATGAAGATAATTGTATCACTTTATTGTTCTTTTTACCATACTCATGGGATAGGATGGTTGTGGCCATAGGTAATAATGCAACTAATTTAAGTTTAGATGATGTGGTCTCATCCTTGTTGTCAGAGGATATGATGTGGAAAAACATGGAAAGACAAAGCACATATGCCTTATTTGTAATAGGATACTCCTAGGAAAGAAATAAAAGTAATTCCTTGAGTGGGAGATCTAAATCTAGAGGAAGATCTAAATCCCCAAGAAAATTCCTAAAGGTATGTTGGAGGTGTGGAAAACAAGGGAATTACAAGAAACAATGTAGATCCAAAAGTGTTGAGAGAGGGAAGGGAGTTGATGATGCCCCTTCTACACAAGAAAAAATATCTATAGATGGAGGGGATGTGTACTTGGATTCTTCAAGCACACATGTGGATCATGAGGCATGGTTGGCCGACTCAGGTGCATCATTTCATATGACCCATCGCAGGGAGTAGTTTTGTTAGTATGAAAGGTATCATGGGGGTGATGTTTTTTAGGACATGACTCAACAACCAAAATCATAAGACAAGGAAAATTCAAGTTAAATCTCATGGATGGTAGGATTAAAACACTCCCTAATGTTCTGCACATTCCAGGATTGACCAGAAATTTGATATCTACAATCAAGATGTAAAATGCATGCGTAAAAACAATGTTTGAAAAGGAAACCTGTAGGATGATTCGAGGAGAAATGGTGTTGTTAAGGGGAGTTTGGTTTGGAACTCGTATAAGATGTTGGGAAGCACTACTAGTGATGGGTGCAACAGTTCTGTTGTTTATGAGATTGGAGTTGAAGAAGGAAAAACTCCTACACTCTCTCGAGAAAACACTATGTTGTGGCATCAAATACTGAGGCATATCGGAGAAAAGGGGATTCGAGTACTATATGGTAAAGGTATGGTTGAAGTTATGTATAATTTCTCTTTGGATCTTGATTTCTATGAACATTGTTTATATGGGAAGCAGTATCACGCCCAAGATTCTCCTCTGGTGCTACAGGGGCAAGGGGAATTTTACAGTTGGTGCGCAGTGATGTGTTTAGACCTGTGATGATTTCATCACTAGGTAAATCTATGCACTATATCTCGTTTATAGATGACTTCTCGATGAATACATGGATATATTTTCTCGAGAATAAATTTGAAGTCTTTGACAAATTTAATGAGTTTAAAGCTCTTGTGGAAAATTATATAGAGAAGAAAATTAAGGTGTCGAGGACAGATAATGGTGGAGAATTCTCTAGGAATGAATTCAAGGATTTCTGTAAGAAATGTGGTATATCAAGGTAGAATACTAATCTATACACACCTCAATATAATGGAGTTGTAGAAAGGATGAACATGAAGCTAATGGAAAGAGCAAGGAGCATGCTTAGTGGTACCAGGTCGGGACATGAATTATGGGTATATGCATTGGACATTGTATGTTACCAGTAAATCGATCACCCTCATCAACATTGGATGAAATGACTCTACACGAAGTATGGATTGGTAAGAAACCCTCTTTGACATGTCTCAAGGTTTTTGGTTGTGATTCTTATGTGCATGTTCCAAAGAAAAATGGGATTAGGAAGGATAAAAATGATGAAAATTGTATTGTTATTGGCTATAAAGATGGTCTGGACGGTTATAAGATT
Source organism: Picea sitchensis (assembly GCA_010110895.2). Taxonomy (NCBI): domain Eukaryota; kingdom Viridiplantae; phylum Streptophyta; class Pinopsida; order Pinales; family Pinaceae; genus Picea; species Picea sitchensis. The sequence goes on from SNQJ01S0000602.1 coordinate 162,701, forward strand.
TGGAACCCAAAAACTAAGAAAGTAGCATATACTCGGGATATGGTATTTATAGAAATCAAATATGTTTTCAAACAGGAGGTCCTACCAAGGGAGGAAGAACCATAGAAAATAGAGTTTTAATTGAAGGATAATGAATCAGACTCTACAAAAGAACAAGAATAAGAATAAGAAGAGCCTCATATTCCAGTATTGAGGAGATCAGTTCAAGAAAGAAGGCAACCAAAAAGGTGTGCTCACCCAATTTTCATTCAATTTTTGCTTTGTTTATAATTGATGATGATCCTAGAACTGTTAGGGAGGCATTGGATTAAAAATATGACAAACTTTGGAAAAAGGCCATGGTTGAAGAAATGGAAACCTTGGACAAGAATGAGGCTTGGGATCTAGTGGAGTTGTCGACTGGAAGAAATGACATAGGAAACAAATGGGTGTTTAAGAAGAAATTTGATGTAGAAGGTAGAGTGGAGAAATACAAAGCTCGATTAGTAACAAAAGGTTATTCCCAGGTAGAGGGAATTGACTTTGATGAACTTTTTTTTCTTGTTGCCAAGTTAACTTCTATTAGATTTCTTTTATCTTTCGTTGTTGCTTTTGATTTTGAAGTAGAACATATGGATGTGAAGACAACATTCCTACATGGGGATCTAGAAGAAGAAATCTACATGAAGCAACTAGAAGGATTTGCAATGGAGGGAAAGAAAGAGATGGTATGTTGGTGTTCTTCATTACATGAACTAGTAGAAGCACTTGTGGTTTCTTCATCATCCAAGAGTTTCTTTACAAGATCGGTCCCTTTAAATTGCTCAAAAATTTTACCATGTTAATAAATTTCAAAAGGAAATTCACCATAACTTACCAAACCTCATCCTCCTCTAAATCCATGATGATAGTTTCTAGAATGTCCTCATGCAAGTGTACATCATCATCACAAGATGCTTTTTTTGGAACCGAATGGAATGCATAGTCTTCAATGGGTTCTTTGTTAAGATCTTCATGAGGTGTTGCTACAAGGTATTCAAAAATAGCATTACACTTCCCCTCACCTAGATTTGAAACCTCATGTACACGTGGCTTATGGGATGAAAGAGAAAGTTGATCATCCTCGTGAAATGACATCATACTTCCTTTGAACTCTTCATTCTTCAGATCTACAATATATTCTTCTTCTTAAGGTGCAACAATATTTCCAGGAGTTTGATCCTCCTATTTTCTATTTCAATGTCAAAGGTTAATAACTCATTTGATAAACTAATGGGTTGGTCCCTTACCAAAGAATTGTCCTAAGGCGTATCTTCTTTCTTTACATGGACTAGGTTCAAGCATTTCTTTTATATAATAGAAACCAATGAGTTTGGTGCATCATATTTATATTTGAATTTGGAAAGCAAAACATCCAAAGGATTAATGTGAAATGAAAACACCAAACCATCAAGCTTTCTTCTCATTCCATGGCAAATATTGATCATAGCATATGCATTGAGTGATCCTTCAACATGTTCTTCTTCTTCATAACTAGAATCCCAAATCCTACAAAATACTTTGATCAAACCTAAAAATGAAGATATCTCCTTTGGACTATGACAATGAAACCATTTTAATGCTTAATTTTTCAAGATAATTACAAACATCCTCATCATGATATTCTCATGGATGACATTGAGATATAAAATAAGTTCAATGAATGGTGAAATATGTTGTGCATCTAGAAGAGGGTGTCCATGGAACTTCGAAGCACACACAAATCATCTTGGAGGAGGGATCACATTTGAATATCTTGGGATAACCAAGAATTATAATGGGGAATAATATTTGGCATTAAACCATTCCTTCATCCATGATGCCATACTTCTTTACATCAAATATTCAAGCTAATATGAAATTTGAAAAACATAACTCTCATACCTTATTTTCAATATCAGTGGAGTCGCTAGGTAAGTCTTCAAATGCCTTCAATTTTGTTGGATGTCCTCACCTCTACATAGAGAAAGTCACTTAAAAATATTCGGGAAGAGGGCTTCATTCCTTCATGGAGTCGTTGGATGAGAATAAGATCTTCAAAGAAATTCTATCATCAAATCACCGCAACCAATCTACTGAATATTGAAAAATAGACTTTGTCCCTAGCAACAACACCAATTTATTACCTCCCAAACCTATACTCAAAGATATTAAAATCCCTCAAACTAAGTACAATCCTAAAGGCACTTAGGAAGATTTTCAATTGTCACCACAACAATTCTTCCTTCAACACAAGGTGAATTCCCTAGTAAGAATGTTCTAGATGCTCTTTAGAAATAAAGGGGATGGTGGATTGCCAAAACCATTATTGTTATGAACATAAATAAAATAAATATAATATAAAATATAAATAATATAGATTAATAACCAATAAATAAATAATAAATAATTACCAATTAAGAAACACCTCACTGTGAAGGGTCACATCTCTTCACAAAAGGGCACCCTTGCATGGGTGTATATACGTACCCTTAATCTCATTGTAAACATCTTATATTCATAATCTCATTTTAAATATTATTATGATTATATTCTCAATTTGTTGTGCACATAAAATAACATCTATACTCCATTTGGTATCAGAATGAAACCTTGGGACATCAAGTTAAAGTCATAGTATGTTCAATATAGAAACCATTTGGTATCAGAATGAAACCTTGGGACATCAAGTTAAAGTCATAGTATGTTCAATATAGAAACTATAAGTGTCTTTATTGAATAAATGAAGATTAAAATCATTGAGGACCTTAAAATTTCTATAAACGAAATAATTGAAGAACCTAAATATGAGAATTGTATTGAAATCAAACCTTGCCCTAAGGAATTTGACCATGTTGAGGGAGAAAGGAGACAAATTGTTTTCCATAGGGATATTCATATGAGTTGCCTTGCAATCATGGAGCTATATGACAATGATGAAATGAACAAAAAAAGGAGAGGTCGTAAATAATTTGTGTAGGGTAGGGATTGTAGAAAAACATGCTGTAGAGACTTCGCAACACTCGAGGATAAGCAATGAATTCAACACCTGCACATCTCAAAGCCACTGTTAATGATTTATTGGATCGATAGAGGATCAGAAATTATTGCTACGTCCCCATGAATTGAATTTAGCAATTCAAGGAAAACTCACAATCGTTAACTCGAGAGAGGGTTTTTTATTTTTGAGTAGGTGAATAGCAGGATGCCCTCCGGATTCGATCTCTGATTTGGAACAATGGGTGCAACTTACCGTGGGCATGTTGGCAATGACGAGGAAGGGTCAGACTCCTCCCTCGTCATTGCCTCTATCCCTTGAAGTCATAACCCATGTAGAGCTGGTGAGTCAAATCTTCTGTGTGTTGCATTATGCAACGCTCTTGAAAGTGGTAAAACAAAGAAATCAAGATGGCTAGGCTTGTGAGGGGAAAACTAATGTCTTCGGAAGCAGAAGAGATCATGGTTATGAGATTCTTTGAAATGCTTGAATACATGAGCATTGGCAGCATAGGGCGTTTAAAGATCATGAGAGTCACAAGTGGCAATGGTTATACATTTTTGGAGGCATTCTACAATGTTCTCTCATGAACCGATCACATTGTTAAAGAGTTGCACAAGCCAGAAGATGTGCAGCCTGATCTGATAATGAGAAATAAAATTGAGGAATGGATCTTACATTACAATCAGGAGCCTCACTTCAACATCGAGGAAAAAAACTCTCTTATAGCATTTACATTTTGTAATGAAGGAACGCAAGGTGGGTCTCCTACACGAATACGTAAAGATGATGAAAGACAAACGATGGTTGTTGTTGAACGGAGGATCCATCTGGAACGAGGATTAAAACTTGAAATGTATGAAGTTTTAGTTCAAAGAGAATTTAGAGAGTTTTTATCTCAAATGCAGGAGATTATAAGAGAACTTGGATAGCTTGAGGAACGATTAGGTCTTACTTGTGAACCCAACCGTACAAGAGCCAAAACTCGGAAAATAGGGGAGAGGATGGTACGAGTTATCGATTGATGGTTCCATTTTCCTCATCAAGCTCCCAAGAAAGTGCATGTTGAGGTAGATAGGAGAATAATAGAACTGTACAGTGGCACGCGACCTTCGATGTGACCATAGGTACCACCTGACATGCATCTTCAATCGGGTGTGAATCGAACCAGTTTTTCCATTATGCCCAAGAGACATATATATGGCACCAAAACCTATGGCAGAAGAAGCTATGGTTGTCCAGCCATTAATGGCTTGCGAGATCATATTGTTGGAATAATGATTCGTTTGTATGTTCTATATTAATTATTGTTATTCATTATATATAGAAGAATTACAGTTAGAGAAATATGCTTGGATTTATGGAGAGATTGTTAAGTGAATTGAGAAGTGATTGTTGAGATATTATAGGAGATGATATATTTCCAAGACATCTCCTCTCTATGTATAAATGTATGCTTTGATAATGAAAAAGTTTGAGCTGGGTGTGCATTATTGAGAAATATATTTTCTCTATTAGTTTGATGGTGTAATTATTCATTTGTTCCATTAGGAAGAAGCAAAGGTCAATATCAGAATCAGAATTAGAAATGACATCCACAACAATCACAAAATTATCAAGGAAATGCATCTACTTCAAGAGGAAGAAGAAGTCTAAATCAGTTCAAAGGAAGAAGCATAGAAGGATCTCATGGAAGAGGAAGAGATAGAGATGGATCTCGAGACAGGCAAGGACCACAGTGTTATTATTGTCATAAATTTGGTCATCTTGAAAGAGATTGTAATGCAAAATTGCAAGATATGGAACATAAAGGTGCCAATATAGTTGTTGAAGAGACAAGGAATGAGAAGCTTTTCATATCAAATTTTATGGAACATAAAGAAGAAAGTGAAGCTTGGTATATTGATTTGGTATGTTCAACTTATATGACATCACAGGAGGAGTTGTTTAGTAGAATAAATGACAATTATTATGGTAAAGTTATATTTGGTGGTGATAGTTTTTCTGAAGTTAAAGGGAAAAGAACAATTATGATTCCAACATTGCATGGAAAGAAGAAGTTTATTGAGGACACGTTGTTGGAACCAATGTTGAAGAAGAAACTAATTTTTGTAGGAAAAATGATGGAGCAAAACTATATATTAGTGTTTGATAATAAAGAATGCCTAATCATGGATAAGCTAAATAAAAATGCACTAGCAACAAGAGGAGAAATTAATGAAGACAAAATATTAAGTTTTTTTTTTATTCAAGTAACTCACACAGTTTGAATATTACATAAGAAATGAATATCAAGCTTTGGAATTGAAGGATGTGACATTTGAATTTTCAGAGTTTGGCGTTGTTAAGGAAGCAAAACATAGTGAATCATCTTCCTTATATCAAGATGGATGATGAAGTATGTGAATGGCATATTTTTTGGAAACAACATAGCGAAAGTTTCTCAAATAGAACATGGAAGGCTAGAGAACGTCTAGCACTAGTACATTCATATTTGTGTGGTCCAATGGAGACTGTCTTTTGAAAAGGCACGTTGTTTTCTCACTTTCATTGATAATTATTCCAAGAAGACTTGGGTGTATTTTTTGCAGGAGAAGTATGAAGGGTTTTCTCATTTTCTTGAGTTTAAGGGATTAGTTCAAAAGAAAAGTGGTTTGAAAATTATCACCATGCAAACAGATAATGGGGGAGAATACAAGTCAAATGATTTTTTGAATTAATGCAAGAAGAATGGAATAAAATGAGAGTTTACCAATTCTTACTCTCCTAAAAAAAAATGGAGTTGTGGAAAGGAAAAACAGGACAATAGTTGAAATGGTCTATAGCATGTTGAAAACTAAGTTTCTTCGAAATGAGTTTTGGGTTGAAGTAGTGCACACTACAATTTATACTCTCAAAAGATGTCCTATGAGAGAAAAAATGAACTTGACTCCAAAAGAAGCATGGTCAGGATATAAACCAAGTGTTGCACATATGAAATTTTTTGGTTGCACTGCATATGCACATGCTCCTAAAGAAAAGAGGAGCAAATTGGATGATAAAGTGTGATGTGCATTTTTATTGGATATAGTATTGAAACGAGAAGTTATGGGTCGTTTGATCCTTAAGCAAAGAAGGTGATAATAAGAAGAGATGTTGTGTTTGATGAGTAGGGAATTTTTCATCCAGAACATGTACAAACTAAATTAAGAAAAGATGAAGTCGATATTGGTAATGAATCAGATTCTAAGTCAACAAAGGCAGATGATGTCAAGAAGAATCTTAAGTGGCTTGAAATGGGTCATTCAGAAAACAATATGTTGGATAGAAATTTTGAAAGAAGAATTACTAGATCTCAAAGTTGTCTAGTGAATTATGCACTTATGGCATAGGTAATGAAGATGGATGAACCACAAAATTATGCAAAAGGATCAAGAAAGAAAGAATGGAATGAAGCTATGGAAGCATAATTGAATGCCTTGGTGAGAAATGATACATGGGACTTAGTGAGTTTACCAAAAGAAAAAGATGAAACTGGTACTAAATGGGTTTATAAAACTAAGTATAAATCAGATGGCACAATTGATAAGTATAAATCTCGTTTAGTTGCAAAAGACTATGCACAAAAGGAGGGAATTGATTACACTAAGCCATTTTCTCCAGTGGAAAAGTTGGATACAATCAGGATGGTACTTGCATTGGTTCCACAGTATAAATGGACAATTATTCATATGGATGTTAAATCATCTTTCTTGAATGGTTATGTGGATGAAGAAATTGATGTAGAGTGACCAGAAGGTTTTGAAGTTCCAGGTAAAGAATATTGTGTCTACAAGTTGAAGAAGGCCTTGTATGGTCTCAAACAAGCGTCAAGGGCATGGTATTCCAAAATTGATAAATATTTTCAGGATCATGGCTTAGTTAAAAGTCTATTTGAGCCCAATCTCTATATTTTTCAGTCATGACAAGGCATTCTGATAGTTGTATTATATGTTGATGATTTGATCTATACATGGAAAAGTGTTGAACTATTTCAAAAGTTTAGGTCACATATGATTGTTAAGTTTGAGATGACAGATCTTGGTGAGTTGCATTATTTCTTGGGTATTGAAGTTTGGCAGAAGGAAAATAGTATTTTCATGTTACAAGCCAAGTATACTTGGGATATTCTAAACAAGTTCAAAATTTTGAGTTGCAATCCAATGACAACTTCTTTTAAAGTTGGGTTGAAGTTATACGAACATGATGACTCCAACTCAGTTAACATTACTCTGTATCATCAATTGGTTGGAATTTTGATCTACTTAACTACAACTCGACCAGATATATATATTTTGCAGTCAGCATGGTATCAAGATTTATGGGAAAACCCAAGGAATTGCATTGGAAAACAACTAAGAGGATTTTGAGATATCTGCATGGTACAGTTGGCAACGGTTTAGTATAAAGATCTACATAAGATTTAAGGTTGATTGGTTATACAAATTCATGTTGGGAAGGTTGCATGAATGACAGGAAATCAACTTCAGGATACTCATTTATCATGGGTTCAGTAGCAGTTTCTTGGAGCATTAAAAAACAACATACAATTTCTCTCTCCACAACAGAAGCAAAGTTTAAATCCACAACGACAAAAACATGTGAAGCAATGTGATTAAGAAGAATTATGGAGGATCTACATGAGCAACATGAACAACCCACTCAGTTGATATGTGATAATCAAAGTGTTATTCAAAGGAACACATGAATACCTCTATAGATTTTCCATTGTATGCAAACAAAGGAACACACTATTCTCATCAACGAGATTTATCACTCAGCGATGGGCCTTGGCACCTCCAAACAAGAAACCATGGTTGATGGTGGGATATGTGGAAGACAATATGGGTTATTTCTCTACATACTTGTCATTCACTTGGAGTTGGAAGATGCCATGTTTATCCCTTTCCTCCTTTTCCTTTCTAGAGGTAGAAGTAGTACCTACACCTTCTAGTCCTTGGTACATAAATTCCCATCCCTCTCATTTCCTGGGATCATCCTCAAGTTAGTTCTTGATTGGCTAGCTTTCCACCTCCTCCACGTATGTCTGCAATCCCTTTACAGGTAACTTTTGATACTTCCACCCATGAAATTCATAAAATGTGTTGACTCAACAGTGAGAGGCATCGTGGAGAAAGGGGAAAATGGGTACAAAGTGGTTGAATTGAATGACTCTAGATGTCATGAACAAAAAATAGTAGGAATTTACGATTCTGTTGAGAAGGCATGGAGAATTCCTGCCAAGGAATTTTAGATTCAAGGAAAACTTGGTCGAGGATATTATTCGAGTGAGTTCCTCGTACCTTCACTCTAATGTTCTCATAAATGGGCTCTAGAAGCAAAAGTGGAGTTGTTGAATAATGCAATGGAGATTTTACTTATTACCTCTAAGATTCCAAGGTGTTTAGACAATGTTGTGTTGGATGTTTTCATGAATTTTATTATCATGTTTATGGAAAATCCACTCTACACCAAGGCAAGTCCACTCTATGTCGAGAACCCTTATTTGAGGGAAAAGATGGTGGAGGTTTTGTATGTCGATATGCAAGACAAAAGTAAGTTACCAACAATGGTTACTCGTTTCGAAGGACATCACCTTGCCCAAGAGTATCTTGTATTTAACCTTATGAAGCTTTATGTGGACATTGAAATTACTGGGTCACATACTTAGTTCTATGATAAGTTCAACAATGTCATAATATTGCGGAATTGCTAGAGTATATGTGGCAGGTTCCGAGTCATCATAAGGCATGGATAAGGGTTGCACAGATACACGAAAAGAGAGTTTATGTGAACTTCTTGAATTTTCTTATCAATGATAGTATCCTTCTCCTCAATGAGAGTTTGAATAAGATACATGAATTAAAAAAAATGGAGACTCAAATAAAAGAATGGGAGCAACTACCATCCTAAGAAAGACAATAATTTTTCGTCAACAATATCCTACATTGCCCTTGCTTTGAGGAAAAAACACTTTTTAAAGAGGGCGACAATGTTATGAACATAAATAAAATAAATATAATATAATAATATAATAATATAAATCAATAATTACTAATGAAGAGACACCTCACAATGAAGGGTCACATCTCTTCACAAAAGGGCACCCCTGCATGGGTATATATACAGGCCCTTACTCTAATTGTAAACATCTCATATTCATAATCTCATGTATATATTATATCAATTATCAAATATTACTATTATATTCTCAGTCTATTGTGCACATAAAATAACTTCTACGCTCCAAGTGCCTATCCAATGGGCGATGGAGTTAGGATCAACAATCAAGAGAGTTTGAACATGAAGGAAGAAGGCGTAGTAAGGTTTTTATAAACATGCTCAAACTAACCACGTGAATTACTTCAATATGTATAAGATTAAAGGAGGGACCTTCCAAAGGTGTTTCTCAAGGAAAGTACAAAATCAACCAAGAAATAATGTGTAATCATGAATAATTAAAGAACAACCACATGAAACCATAAATTAAGTAGAAACAAGTAGGAGTCCCTCTTTATAGATTGAACAACCAATGATACATCATTCTCCAAGTGTGATTTCACTACAAGATCAAGAAAGCCTAAATGTGTCACACTTAACCTTGAACCCTAGCTAGGGAAATGCTAAAAAATTGAATGAAGAACCATAACCAAAAAATAACAACAATGAAAATCATTTAATAAACATAACAATTACATCGAAACAAATGGAGGGTTTCACATTAACCCTAAACTCTTCTTTTAGAGCAAATTAGTCCTTCTACAAAGATTATTTTAGCATATTTGTACAAGTAATTTTCGGCAATCAAATCCACCGAAGAAAGAGAAAATGGAGATGAATAACCTCACATTAGAATGTCGCTTAACTTATTTCGCCCAAAACATCTTCAACTAATCTTGGAGGGGAACTCTCACAATTCCAACCATCCCTAGCAAATGACATCTCTCTTTTTTTTTGTAGAGCTCCTCCTCAACTATTTTACAATAAAATATTATTATTCAATAGCTTCTAGATCCATAATAATATTAAAATACATAAGGTGGTCTAAAAGTCTCCTTCAAGAAATCACTCCTTATTGAGGGTGAATAAATGCACAAAATAGGGTTTGGACATGTCACATTCCCATAGAGGGTGCTCCCCTAAATCATGTGTGTTTGACCTTGTCCTTAGGGTTCATATGGAATATCTCTCATATCTAGCTTAGGCACTCTTTAGTAGCTTCTTCTCCCCAAAATAGGAGAACCCTCCAAAAAGGTGGAGCGCTCCTCTTAGAGTACCTTATTTGACTATTTCTTCTCTCAAAATCATACATAGATACCACTTGTCTTTTCTCTAGCTAGGGTGTTCCTCAAATAAGGTGGTTTATCCTTTGACCATGGCTTCTTTATCTTGAAAAAATCCTTGAAACGTTTCCTAGTTGAAGCGCTCCTCTTCTTTTTTGCTTGTGACCTTAAATTATGCCATGACACCCTCCAAAAATCTCTTAAGACGATGGATGCTCTTCCTAGGATGCATCTTTGACCGGGGTTCTATATAACAAATGTCACCATCTCATGAAGGGATTTCTCTAGAAAATTCCTTATTTCTTTGTATATCATGTCATCAAGGCTATCAAATGATGAGTCATGCCTCAAAATATGTATAAATACCTCATGTAATGTGAGATGACCCCAAGTGGTGAGAAATGCCTCCAAATATGTAAATTTGCCTCAATAAGTGTGAAATGCATCAAAGGTGCTCCTCAATGGAAGAATATGCATCAAAATATATAGAAATGTATTCTAAAGCAACATCCATCACTCTTTGCATGATATCATGGTCTTCTAGCCTCCTTTAGGAAATAACATGCCTTTACTCATCAATGTTGTTGCATAGGAATCAAGGTACCGTTTTCTCCATTGTTGTGCCATGATGAAGGATCTATTGTTGTTATTGTTGTGTCAATACTATTGGAGACATTATTCAAGAAATCCATGGTAACACTCTAACAATCCCTCTTTGCAAGAAAAGTGTTCTCCACCATGGCCAGTTTCTCCCTCAACATCTCAAACTTCTCCTTTGCCAGTGGGTTTATCAATATGTATGCAAGCTACGAATCTAAAGGAATATACTCAAGGCCCATTACTCCCTTCTGAACTCTATCCCTCAAGAAATGGTACAAGATATCTATATGCTTGGAAAGATTGTGAACCACTAGATTCTTGGATAGTTTGATACAACTTTGTATACCATAATATATAATAGTAGGCTCCAACCTCTGTTTAGGTAGATTTGTTATCAACATGTGAAGCCATATGGCCTCATAACTAACAAAACTAGCAATGTACATTGCATCCACTAAATTAAGTTTCATTGTAGGTAAATGTATCCTATTGAACTAGGATATCATACCTAAACCCATACTAAAACAAAATTTTAAAGTTCTCTTATTTCCCCTTGTATCCCCAATGCAATGAGAATCCACAAAACCATACAACACAAACTCACCATCTCCTACATATCTCAAACCATGATGTATTATGCCCTTCAAGTATCGAAGAACATGCTTTATAGCAACCCAGTGAATCTACCTTAGCTCAACCATGTATTAGCTCAAGGTGTTTGCTACAAAAAAAATATCAAGTTTTGTATTGCCAAATACATAAGGGGACCCATCAACTACTTGTATAAAGAAGGATCGACCAAAACTAAATCTATGTCAATAGATAACTTCATATTTAGAACCATAGGAGTGGCTAGAGTCTTACAATCCATCATCTAAAGCCTCATCAATATCTCCAATGTGTACTTCCCCTGTTCAAGGAATACTTCTCCATAACCTTGCCAAACATCTAGGCCCATAAATAATGCATCATGCATATGTCCTTAATGGCAAATTCATATGCCAATTTCTTCCTGCACGATGCTATGAGCTTCTCTGAACTACATGTCAAGATCAAGGTATTTTATCCAACACTAGGATAAGTAGATCAAATGTTTCAAATAGATAATACAAGTTAGAATCCACAATAGTCTTATTGAAGACCAAATTATGTAGGTAGTCATCAATCCATGAGCATCAAGCACGTCATTCCTCCTTCAACCCATAAAGGGCCTTCTTCACCTCAAAACCTCTCTATTAACTAATGTATACTTTATTCTCAATCAAACCATTAAGAAAAGTTGTCTTAACATTCCTCTGATACAAAGGGCAATCAAACATTGATGTTAAAGACATAATGGTTATGATGGAAGTATACTTGGCAAATGGAGCAAAGGCCTCCTCATAGAGTAGTCCCTCTTTCTAGGAGAATCCTCTTACTACAAACATGACCTTATACTTCTCAACACTACCATCAACTACATGCTTCACCTTGTAGAACCACCTGGGATCATTCATTGATTTCCTTGTTGGTCTTGAAACAATATCCTAGGCATCATTCCTCATGACAGAGTTAACTCCTTTGTCGTGGCTTCTCACCGTACCCGCTCACCTATTGCCTCATGATTAGAAGGCTCTGGATCAATAATGGAAGACATCATTGCAACATAATCCAAAAAGAAGTCTTATGTGCTCCTCCTTTCCCTTGTGCCTCTTGCACTCTTTGCACAAACCATTGGAAGGAAAAATGGTCTCTATAACTACACCAAAATCTCACTAATTTAAATCTGATTTATATGAAAACTGTGAATTAGCTTTTGGGGCAGCAAGCCTCTATACCTTAATCTCTCTTGGAGGCTCCTTAGACTTAGAGGGCTATTCATCCTTGTCAAACTTGACATATTGACTTACAACCATCTTTTGTTGACATCGAATATAATTTTATGAGTCTTAGAAGTCTCATTGCGTCCCATAAAAATACTATTCAAGCTATAGAAATTTCCATGATTGGACAATAATTTAAAATTTTCATCTCTTAACTAGAGATTTCTTAGATCTTAACCCTGTGAATTTTCAACCATAGGGATATTAGGAAATATGATAAAAACAATAGCAACAACAAATAATATTTCACCTCTTAACTACCCCAGTCACTAGGCAATTCAAGAGAAAAGATGCCAAAGTGTGACAATAAGTTTCATCACTCTAGGGAATCTTATCATGCATAAAATGAAAACTGAAATCTCTATCAAAACTGCAATATGATTTTTACTAGGAACTAAAACACATCAAGCTAAAGAAAATATCAGCAAGTACACAGATCTGGACCGATCTGATTTCAATGACTTGGTCCACTAAAAAATACATTAAATATTAAATTTTAATGAAAAAAATTACTTTAAAGCTTTCAAACCATTAGAGACAAAATATGCAAAGTTTGTTCATCTATATACCATGTAAGGGTGTATATATCAAAATCATAGAAGAGAACATCGGAATCGACAAAAAATCGACAAGGGTCTTGAAAACATCTTATCGAAAAAATTGACAAAAAAATAGGAAAACCTCGACAAACATTAAAAAATACATAATTTATTCATTTTTTTCAAAATTTTAAACATTTTTCAATATATAAAGCAACAACAACATCATATAAACACATATTCACATAAATATGGAGAAAGTACTGATCTATATGATATAGTGGATGCCAAATAAAAACTGATACATCAAAGTCGTTACTGAAAGTCTGAAACCAATACAAAATGACATCAATGATCACATATATAAATGTATATGTCCCAAAACTAACAACTAGTTATATGATATCAATGCCCTCTCCCCCTTTTATGGGGAAATATCAGGGGATGTTTGCTAGGCCTTGAACTAGAGGCAGAAGGTCTTGGTCGTGCATCAACTATATGATGATCAATGATGGATGGAGGACTAGCTACTCCAAACTGTGTAGAAGGTGGTGTTTCATTTTCAACTGGCACATCATCCTCTATGGTGTATGGATGAAGCTCCTCCTCCTCTTGTTGTTGTTCCTGCTCCCCTTCCTCTAACCATGGAGGTTCCTCATCCAAGAGAGACACCTCAACCTCCACCCTCCACTTAGACAATATATCAATATTGTCCAAAGAAAGGACATCCACTTGTGGCTCTTTCTCTATCTGCCTCATCCAAAGACGTAGATTGTAGTGGACGTACACCAAGTCATTAACACTGTGGGAATGCCAACCTGTAAGAGGGTCATAAAATTTGTGGATGAATTCGATACCCTACCTTTGCACACCTCAAATATGATTGATGACCTCCACACACCTCTTCCCTTGTTGCTCCACATCAACTGCGAAACAAAATGATAAAAAAAGAAACAAATCGAGCTTTTAATCTGCAATAGGGCGATTTTTTCCAAAACAACGACGAGTTTTTCAAAAAATCACGATTTTTTGTAAACTCAAAAAATTGCAATTTTTATTTAACAAAAAATTGTTTCCTTATAAAAATCGCCATTTTTCCAATTTTTTCCGATATATCGGCGATTTTTTCTTCTATGATCAAAATGGCACCGAGTGCAATACATATGCTTATGGGCATCAAAAGAATAGTCATAGTTTCGACAAAGGACATCAAATTCAAAGAAGAAGGTATCAGGATCCTCGCTAGGCAAACCACGAAAGGTAAATATTCTCTCTTTTACTTCCTTAGGTCCGACATAGCTTCTTTCATTTCATTCCTTAGATCAATCTATCGATCAATCCTGGTTGGCCGCAAGTCATCGATTGGATTTCCAACCAAGCCATATTATTATGTAAGGGTAGGTGGGTGAATCAATCGGGTTAGTGAATAAGTCAATGAAAAAAAGGGGAGGGTAACTTGGTAACCTTCTGGTGTAACCTGAAATGGTTGAACATGAGCTCGCTAACGCAACCACACACACACACACATATATATATTTCTCTAGATTGTCCCTCCACTGGAGAACACCTATACCTCTTGATGTGTCCGGGTGGATAATGGGCTAGCTTGCAAAGACGTTTCCAAGAGCTAATACCAGAGTCAGTGACACTGATAAGTATCCAGGCCTATAGTGCTAACCAGACTCTGGTAGAGGCCCTGCTATTCATAAGTACACAGCAGAAAACGTTATTCATGTGATCTTGAATAACTTAAAGGTCAGTGTATTTTCCTGTTTTTATAACACAAAGAAATCTTTAGATGATAAGCTAAATATAGGTTGACATGCCAACAGGGCCTTGGTTCATTGGTGACATTGACATATTGTTATGCTGTCCACCAGGGTTCCATTCTCGCGATGTGTCTTCCAACAGTTCTCTTTAGTATGGACTTCAATATTACAATGGTTAGAATGGTCATTTTGATTCTTGCACTAGTGTGCAATGGAAACATTTTGATTTCCCTTTCCTTTTCTTTCCACTTCTTCTTCCCCTCCTTTTGCCTTTTACTTTCACAATGGAAGCATTTTGATTTCCCTTTCCTTTTCTTTCCACTTCTTCTTCCCCTCCTTTTGCCTTTTACTTTCACAGATAAACATAGCATGAACAGGAGCTTTTGGATGAAAGCAGAACAAATACACAGTAGCAAGATCAACTTGGAAACGAATTCTATTTTCAACTATCATGCCTCTGGTTGGAATAGGGAAATATTCCTTCCTTTTGGTTTCATGTCCGTCTTTCACTCCTTCCTTTGGATTTCATGTCCGTCCTTCACTCCTGCCAAAGGGCAAGGGGTGGGGTAAGGTAGAAGGAGAGAGAGGGATCTGTGCCGTGGAGGGTTCAGGCTTTAAGAATATGATAGGTCAATGTGAGGGTGGTTGAATCAAGGTCGAGGTAATCAGCCCTGTCATTCGCTCCTTCTTCTGGTGGTAATAGGGTGGAAGCCCAAAGTGAACAGATCAGAGAAGAATTGAAGGAGACAAGGCTAAGTTATCTTAGTCAAGTGGGCTGGAGCAGCGTATACATCAAGCCCACAGTTAGCAAACTCACAGCCCTAAGAGTGGCCAGAATTACAATGGGTAAGATTTCTGAGGCAGTCATCGGAACAAAATTTCATTTGGGAGTATCACCTACAGCAGAGGATATCAAGCAAATGGTAAAGGACAGACAGAGCAAGCTCATTGTCAACAAAGTGGTAGACTCATCAAAGTGATCAAAGACTTACAGAAATTCTGAAGCAGCAATTTGAAGATCATGTTGCAGCAGGTGGGACAAGAAGATTTCACACACAGTGGAGACTTGGCACAAGGAACAAGCACCAGTCCAGACTAGTGCATCAAAATGACATATCATGTTCAAGCTACTTTGCAAGAGACCTGAAGGAACTTTTAACACGATCTTTAAATTTTTGGCATTAGCATCTAGAGATCTAACACTGTAGCATTCAAGATCAGACTTGCCCAACCTGTAACACAAGAATGGTGGCAGAAAGGCCACCCAGTATTATGAGGTCAGATGATATGTTGGGTAGATGTAAAGGGTAATTTGAATTCAGAAAAACTTATGTAATGTCAATTTATGATGGTGATTTGTCAAAGACAGACTTTGAGTATCCAAAATTATATGAGCTACAGGAAACCGTTGAGGGATGAACATTGAAAAGATGGCTATTTAATGCATGCTTGGACTGTGCAATGATTGTTGATCAGTCATGTACTGTAGTTGTTATTCTAGTGATTTGGCCTGTAACTATGAATGTATTGATGATGCACTGCTGCACACCATAGGTTGAGGGTAGCATCATGTGATGCATGCAGATGGCTGCAAGAAGTGGCTATGATGAATGTATGAAGACTTATGATTTATAAGCCTAATGGTTCTATTATGCTTATGAATATGTTACATTTATACTTGCAGTAAATTTCTGTTACAGTTTCTGAGTATACTGTGTTTTGATAAGGGAAATGACTGAGCTTCTTGTTGCTTTGGTAGTTTATAAATGAATATCATAAATCTGTGGCACGGTCGAGGAATGAGTTAGTTATATCTTTAGCAGTGTTCAGATATTGAGTTTTATCACTGAAAACTATAGTATCACCAAACCACCTTTTGGCCATTTTCAGCCCAAACAGCAAGCCTGTAAAGGCACATGGATCGATTCAAGGAAAACCAAATTACTTTAGATATATAAATAATTGCATACGTAAATATCATATCATTTTATTTCTTTGACATGGGTTCTAGTAGGTGTGTAAGGTTAGATAAAAAAATACATTACATAAGACTTCTAATTCACACATTGATAGTAGAAACTATTGAAATACCCAATTTTTTGATTCACGAGATGACATTATCACTGTATCAACCATATCCTATAAAAGAACCCTTTGAGCTGCCCAAGTGTGATGAACCTTTTAGAAATCATCATTAAACAACTTCCATTAATATGTGCTCTGATGCTCCTAGGCCTGCCGAAGCAGACAACTGATTTTTGAAAACTCAATAATGAACCTCTAAAACCATATTTTATAACTTCTTAGTCATCATAAAGATTGCAACACGGCGACTTCTGTACTCTGGGTGCCAAATCCTTTGCTCAATGTACCCAACAATGAAGCTTTTCAATGCACATTCCAAAAAGTACTCAAGTACAACATCTGCCACAACACAAAATCAAGATTTTAAAATAAGTCAAACTATGCTAGAGCAAGTTTACAAAATGTAGGAAATCAATTATACAATAATAGAAAGTATTATTAAGTAAAGAAGCCCGAGCTATTCAGTAGATTCATTAACTTCTGTTTATATGATGTGAAACTAGTGCATAAGTAGAACATCCAATTTTGCAGTTGAACCTACGTAATTTAATTCCCCACAAGGATACCTAAGTTTGGGGTTAAATGAATAGTGTGCAGTTTCAATTAATTGTAGCATTACAAAAACATTGCCCATGAATCTCATCATCATAAACGTCTTAAAATGTAATTTGGCATGACTTTCGACTTTAGTATCAGACGTTACTAGGAGAGGTATATTCTCAAGTGGGAGATCTAAATCTAGAAGAATATCTAAATCCCCAGGAAAATTCGTAAAGGTATGTTGGAGGTGCGGAAAACAAGGGCATTACAAGAAACGATGTAGATCCAAAAGTGTTGAGAGAGGGAAGGGATCTGGTGATGCCCCTTCTACATAAGCAAAAATATCTACAGATGGAGGGGATGTGTACTTGGCTTCTTCAATCACACATGTGGATCATAAGGCATGGTTGGTTGACTCAGGTGCATCCTTTCATATGACTCCTCGCAGGGAGTGGTTTTGTGAGTATGAAATGTATAATGGGGGTGATGTTTTTTAGGAGATGAATCAACAACCAAAATCATAGGATGAGGAAAAATCAAGTCAAATCTCATGGATGGTAGGATCAGAACACTCCCCAATGTTTTGCACATTCCAGGATTGACCAAGAATTTGATTTCTATAATCAAGATGTACAATGCTGGTGTAAAAACAATGTTTGAAAAGGAAACCTGCAGGATGATTCAAGGAGCAATGGTGTTTCCAAGGGGAGTTTAGTTTGGAACTCGATATAAGATGTTGGGAAGCACTACTAGTGACGAGTGCAACAGTTCTGTTGTTTCTAAGATTGGAGTTGAAGAAGGAAAAACTCCTATAGTCTCTCGAGAAAACACGGTGTTGTGGCATCAAATATTGAGGCATATCAGAGCGAAGGGGATTCGAGTACTACATGGTAAAGGTATGGTTGAAGTTATGTCAAATTACTCTTTGGATCTTGATTTCTATGAACATTGTTTATATGGGAAGCATAATCAAACCCAAGATGATTCTCCTCTGGTGCTACGGGGGCAAAGGAAATTTTACAGTTGGTGCGCAATGATGTGTTTAGACCTGTGATGATTCCATCACTAGGTAAATCTATGTACTATATCTTTCTTACAGATGACTTCTTGATGAATACATGGATATATTTCCTCGGGAAGAAATATGAAGTCTTTGACAAATTTAAAGAGTTTAAGGCTCTTGTGGAAAATTAGACAGAGAAGAAAATTAAGGTGTCGAGGACAAATAATGGTGGAGAATTCTCTAGGAGTGAATTCAAGGAACTCTGTAAGAAATGTGGTATATCAAGGTAGAATACTACTCTATACACACCTCAATAGAATGGAGTTGCAGAAAGGATGAACATGAAACTAATGGAAAGAGCAAGGAGCATGCTCAGTGGTACCAAGTCGAGACATGAATTATGGGCATATGCATTAGACATTGTATGTTACCTAGTAAATCGATCACCCTCATCAACATTGGATGACATGACTCCACATGAGGTATGGACTGGTAAGAAACCCTCTTTGACACATCTCAAGGTTTTCGGTTGTGATGCTTATGTACATGTTCCAAAGGAAAATAGGATTAGGATGGATAAAAATGATGAAAAGTGTATTGTTATTGGCTATAAAGACAGCCTGAAAGGTTATAAGCTTTGGAACCCAAAAACTAAGAAAGTAGCATATAGTCGGGATGTGGTATTTATAGAAACCAAATATGTTTTCAAAACGGGAATTCCTACCAAGGGAGGAAAAACCATAGAAAATAGAGTTTTAATTTAAGGATAATGTATCAGACTCTACAGAAAAACAAGAATCAGAAGAAGAAGAGCCTCATACTCTAGTATTGATGAGATCAGTTCAAGAAAGAAGGCACCTGGAAAGGTATACTCACATGTTTTCCATTCAATTTTTGCTTTGTTTATTATTGATGATGATTCTAGAACTATTAGGGATGCATTGGATTAAAAGGATGGCAAACTATGGAAAAAGGTCATGGTTGAAGAAATGGCAGCCTTGGAAAAATAATGAGGCTTGGGATCTAGTGGAGTTGTTGACTGGAAGAAATGACATTGGTAACAAATGGGTGTTTAAGAAGAAACCTAATGCAGAAGGTAGAGTGGATAAATACAAAGCTCAATTAGTAGCAAAAGGTTATTCCCAGGTAGAGGGAATTGACTTTGGTGAAATTTTTTCTCATGTTGTCAAGTTAACTTCTATTAGATTTATGTTATCTTTAGTTGTTGCTTTTGATTTTGAAGTGGAACAGATGGATGTGAAGACAACATTCCTACATGGGGATCTAGAAGAAGAAATCTACATGAAGCAACTAGAAGGATTTGCAATGGAGGGAAAGAAAGAGATGTTATGTTGGTGTTCTTCGTCACATGAGCTAGTAGAAGCAATTTTGATTTCTTCATCATCCAAGAGTTTCTTTACAAGATATGTCCCTTTAAATTCTTCAAAAATTTCACCATGTTTATAAATTTCAAAAGGAAATTCACTATAACTTACCAAACCTCATCCTCCTCTGAATCCATGATGATAGCTGCTAGAATGTCCCCATGCAAGTGTACATCATCATCACAAGATGCCTTTTTTGGAACTGAATGGAATGCATAGTCTTCAATGGGTTCTTTGTTAAGATCTTCATGAGGTGTTGCTACAAGGTATTCAAAAATAGCATCACACTTCCCCTCACCTAGATTTGAAACCTCATGTACAAGTGACTTATGGAATGAAAGAGAAAGTTTATCATCCTTGTGAAATGACATCATATTGCCTTTCAACTCTTCATTCTTCAGATCTACAATATATTCTTCTTCTTAAGGTGCAACAATATTTTCAGGAGTTTGATCCCCCTATTTTCTATCTGCAATGTCAAAGATTAATAACTCATTTGATAAACTAATAGGTTGGTTCCTTACCAAATAATTATCCTAAGGCTTATCTTCTTGTGCTTCAAGCATTTATTTTATATAATAGAAACTAGTGAGTTTGGTGCATCATATTTATATTTGAATTTGGAAAACAAAACATCCAAAGGGTTAATGTGAAATGAAACACCAAACCATCAATCTTTCTTCTCACTCCATGGAAAATCTTGATCATAAAATATGCATTGTGTGATCCTTCAACATCTTCTTCTTCTTCATAACTAGAATCCCAAATCCTACAAAATACTTTAATCAAACCTCAAAATGAAGATATCTCCTTTGGACTATGACAATGAAACCATTTTAATGCTTAATCTTTCAAGATAAGTACAAACATCCTCATCATGATATTCTCATGGATGACATCGAGATCTAAAATAAGTTCAATGAATGGTGAAATATGTTGCGCATCTAGAAGAGGGTGTCCATGGAACTTCGGAGCACACACAAATCATCTTGGAGGAGGGATCCCACTTGAATATCTTGGGATAACTGAGAGTTATAATGGGGAAAAATATTTGGCATTAAACCATTCCTTCATCCATGATGCCATATTTCTTTACATCAAATATTCAAGCTAATATGAAATTTGAAAAACATAACTCTCATACCTTATTTTCAATATCAGTGGAGTCGCTAGGTAAGTCTTAAAATGGCTTCAATTTTGTTGGATGTCATCACCTCTACGTAGAACAAGTCACTTCAAAATATTCAGGAAGAAGGCTTCATCCCTTCATGGAGTCGACAGATGAGAACAATATCTTCAAAGAAATGATATAATCAAATCACCGCAACCAATCTACTGAATATTGAGAAATAGACTTTGTCCCTAGCAACGACACCAATTTATTACCTCTCAAACCTATACTCAAATATATTAAAATCCCCCAAACTAAGTACAACCCTAGAGGCACTTAGGAAGATTTTCAATTGTCACCACAACAATTCTTACTTCGACACAAGGTGAATTCCCTAGTAAGAATGTTCTAGATGCTCTTTAGAAATAAAGGGGATGGTGGATTTCCAAAACCATTATTGTTATGAACATAAATAAAATAAATATAATATAATATAAAATATAAATAATATAGATTAATAAGCAAAAAATCAATAATTAATAATCACCAATTAAGGATTGGACCATCGGGCAACCATCACCGAAATATGGCCTAGAGCTCTGTAACGCCTCCTGCGCACTCGCTGCATGCACTGACACACCTGCTCCAAGCCTACAAACTGAGCTGCTCTGGTGAAGGTACCACGAGACGACTGAGTAGCCAGGATGAGTCCGAAAGAGGGGAGGCAAACCCCTCGTACAGTGATGTTACGGCCAACGATAGGAAGGGAACCCATGCCAAAAGAACCACATTTGAACCGTCACCCCATCTTCAAGATCAGCGTTTCACTCAAGAACAGGGGCTAAGGAAAGAAATGGATGTAGAACCCAGTACGTTTCGTCCAAAATCTTCTCGAGGGTGGGAACCAGGCAAGTGTATTCCACAAATGGACAAACCCCCTCATTATCATATCATATCCACACGAGTAGGTGAGCATACTCAGTTTATGATGGAGCATGCCCTAATCGGCAAATTCTTAGGACTATGGCCAACCGAACGTGACCTCACACGTTGGATCAAGGACTAGTGGAACCCCAAAGGAGACTATGAAGTTCAGCTTAGCTCCAAGGGTTTCTTCACAATAATCTTGTACAACCTTGAAGACAAGGACAGAATCTTCGAAAACGGATCGTACTTCTACAACTCAGCAAGACTATTTCTGCGCTTTTGGACAGACAGATTCAGCCAAGAGAAGGAGGACTTCACAATGGTGCCAGTATGGATACGTCTGTACTCACTGCCCCAAGAGTTCTGGCTGGAAGAAATACTCATGGGTATTGGGAACACAGTGGGGCGCTATGTAAAATCATTGGAAGCTACAAAGATGAGAAAGCATACCTCTTATGCCCGCATCTGCTTTTATATGGACATCTCAAAGGCCCTACCAGGATCAATCACTCTAGAGTATCAGGACGAAGATTGGAATCAAACAATCGATTATGAACACATCCCCTTTCGTTGCAGGAAGTGCCACGAGCACGACCACCTCTTCAGAGATTTCCCTTTGAACACTCCAAGCGCCAAGGCTGGTGACAGTAAGAAAAAAGATGGATTCACCAACGTCACAGGTCGAAAAAAAAATCCACCAAGAAAACAGAACCAGGGCACGACCTCAAAAGTCCCAACCAAAAATTCCTATGACGTTCTGACTCAGTTGCCAGAAGAGGAGGAGATTCAAAACCCTCATCAAACAAAAACCCAGGTGAAGGGGAAAAGCCCAGTGGAAACCACTTCGACTCAAACCAAAGGAACAACCCTAGCCACTCAAACGGGAATAGACGGAGATACCACGATGCAGTTGGATGAAACGGATCTGGAGGACATAGACCTGAAAAAACTAGAGGAAGATCTCAACCAAAAAGACCTGCAACACATCCCTGTGGACCAACTCCGTAAAGTCCATAAGGTTTTCACAAACTCCACAGCAAGATCCACAGCGAGACTGGGCATAGCCACAGACCCAAGCACAAAATCTAAGCAAGCAACTAAGGAAAACAAAAGGATGGGACGCAAACCAGCCCACCGGATTATCAAAGAAGCAGGAAACCTAATGATTAACTTACAAGAGACAAAATGTGCAGGACTAGAAGATGAAACCATTTTTCGAAGAAGCTGGAGGGGTTGCGACTTCTACCATCAAGACTCCATGGGAGCCTCCAGAGGGTTAGCCATTTTTTGGAACCCTCATACTGTCATGCTGAAACAACCCTTCTCCACGACATGCACACTCACGACTTACTTCACCGTAACAGGATCTACCAAGGAAGGAGCCATCACAAACGTCTATGGACCGCAAAGTGCACAAGACAAGGAAAGCTTCATACAAAAACTACAGCATGTCAAAACACTATTGAATACGCCCAACTGGGTCATGGGCAGTGACTTCAACATGATCCTGACGCTTGAGGAGAAAACTGGAGGAACCAAAAGGCTGGAGCAAGAGAGTGGTAAGTTCAAAACCCTTATTGATCAGTTAAACTTAGTGGATATTGAAACTTGAAATGGAATTTTCACCTGGTCCAATCGGCGCTCTGGCCACCAGCATGTAGCTTGCTGTTTAGACTGTTTCCTAGTCGTAGAAACCCTTCTTGAGGGAGACCCTGCAATGGAAGCCAACATAATGCCAAAATCAGGATCAGATCATTGGCCTATTGTCTTTTGTCTAGATCCTGGAAACATCCCCAGACCCAAACCCTTCCGCTTTGAAAAGTTATGGCTTTCTCACCTGGACTTTCATCAGCTGGCACAAACCTAGTGGACCCAAGCTGAAGTTGACCATGGAACTCACATGTACAAAGTCCAGCAGCGCCTCAAAAACTTCAAGCAACAACTGAAGATCTGGAACAAATCCACCTTTGGAAATATTTTCCAACGACAACAGGAAATTGAACACAATCTCGAAGACCTGCAACGAATCTTCATCTCAGGAAGAAGAACCCCAGATCTAATGAAAGAAGAAGAGGAACTCCAAGCATAAATGGAGGAACGGAAAAAGCAAGAAGAAATTAAATGGCATCAAAAGTCCAGAGTTCAATGGCTCAGAGAGGGCGAGCAAAATACAAAATTCTTCCACACAGAAATGGTTCACCACAAATACATCAACCGCATTACTCAACTGGAGGACGCTCAAGGCATTCCTATAAGGGAACATGATCAAATTTTCGAGGAGCTCAACACATACTACAAAGACCTTCTCACAGAAACCAACAAGAACAGGGCGGAAGCAATCCAGAAAATAACGAGTCACATACCCTCGTTGGTCACCCCTGAGCAGAATGAAGCGCTTCTACGTCCTATCACTCAAGCTAAAGTGGACCTAGCTGTAAAGGAAATGCCCCAAGGAAAAGCACCCGGCCCGAATGGCTTTACCACAGACTTCTTCCATCACTGCTGGGATCTAATTAAGGATGAGGTCGGGCGGGTTGTCGAAGAATCCAAAACGTCAGGCCAGGTACTATCTGCACTCAATGCAACTTTTCTCACTCTCATCCCTAAGGAGGAGCGAGTCACTCATCCCAGGCAATTCAAACCAATAGCCCTCTGCAATGTCATCTACAAAATCATCACAAAGTCATCGCCACTCACCTCAAGCCAATCCTACCTCTCATCATCTCCAAAGAACAAGCCGGCTATGTGGAAGGGAGACAAATCATGGACAGTGTTATTCTGGCTAATGAGGTGATCCACTCACTGAAAACAACCAAGATATCAGGTATGCTCATCAAACTCGACCTCTCAAAAGATTTTGATAGAGTAAGTTGGCAGTACTTACGCTCCATGCTGGAGTCCTTTGGTTTTGACAAGCAGTGGGTCAATTGGGTTATCAATCTTGCATCCTCGGCCTTTTTCTCCATCTTGGTTAATGGGGTACCTCCCAACCCTTCTCGCCCTCCATAGGGATTAGACAGGGTGACCCTCTATCTCCCTTCCTCTTTGTGCTCATGGCCGAAGGTCTAGGGCGCTGCATCAAGGTGGCGATTCTGGAAGGCTCCCTCAAAGGCCTACCCCTCCATAACATCCATCCAGCACCTTCGCATAGTCAGTTTGTTGATGACACCTTACTAATGAATACTCCCACAGCTCATGAAGCCACTAAGCTAAACTCCATTCTCTCCGACTTTAAGGAAGTCTCGCGCATGCTCTTAAACCTGGACAAATCTAAGCTATACTTTTTCAATACGCCAATTGCAATATAGAACCATATTTCCAGACTTTTAGGAATACCTAAGAGCTCCCTTCCTTCCAATTATCTTGGCATACCCCTCACAGGGGAGCTGGCGCACTCCATTTCTTGGGACAGCTTGCCCCTTTCCATCTCGCACAGGCTAAGCAACTAGACCTTCAGACCTCTTAATATTCCCGCTAGACTGGTGCTCCTCAAGTCAGTCCAACAGGCCCTACCCACTTACCTCTTCACTGCTCTGGCAGCGCCTATCTCGGTAATTCGAGCGACTAGGGGCCTTCAAAGAAACTTCTTGTGGCACGGCCACCAAACCAATAAAAAATGGGCACTGGTCAGCTGGGATAAGCTATGCAAACCAAAAAGCTAGGAGGGCTAGGACTACGTGACCCGGGAAAGCTTAATCAAGTCATGGGAGCCAAAATGTGGTGGAGATGGTTACAACATCCGATGGAACTCTGGGCGCAAATCTGGAAACAAAAGTATGCCCCAAATACACAAGTCGACCAATTAATCAGGTTCAATGACCATATCCAAGGCTTTAACATCTGGAACACGGCCTGGCAAAATCGCTCTCTCATTCAAAAGCATGCCTTCTGGGAAGTCAGGAATGGAGAAAGCGCACTATTTTGGCAAGATTCGTGGCAGCAGCTATCACCCCTTAGAAACTTGGAAGATCTCAATCCTCTCAGACAGAAGCTCCATCTGAATATTTTCCGAAGAGTCGGAGATCTTTGGAAGGCGAATCACAGGAACAAGCCCTGGCGACAATGGAAAACAGAGAAATTGGAATTACAGCTCACAGAGGACATGGATCTCCAAGCCTGGCAAGCATGCGCCGCCCACAGAAAGATACCAATCAAAGACAGACCAGACATCCTACGATGGGGACACTCTACCACATGTATTTTTTCGATTAATGAAGCCTACTACCTGCAGGGGAACTACCAAAATCAGGACCCAGAGATCATCTGGAGCAAGATATGGATCATAACCATTTCCCATTCAGCAGGATCATAACCTGTTTGAAACAGATCCATGATCTTGGATTGGAATTTGGTTTTTGTCCGCAGAGGACACTCAGAAGCCCAGTGGCCAGGCTTTTTACAAATAAAGCAAGTTGAGGTCCTTGCTTTAGAATTCTGAAGCCTGCGTTTAAAATAGGTTTTTCTAGGTTTGGGATTGCTTTTAGTAAACTGTCGAGGAGTCTTTTTAGTAAAAAGTCTAGTCTTTGATTTACATCTAAAGCAACCACAATCTTTTTTACAAGTGTCTTTTTTAGACTTCTTCTGCTGACAACCAAAGTGATAAGTTTCAGCGAATGTATCACAGATGCTGGTGTCAAACCCTAACTGCTTTTTAACAGACTTATTAGTCTGGCGTCTAAGACATTCTTTTTGTAGGGCTGTGACAATGTGTTCATGCAATCCTGCTAGAGATAGTTCTTCTAACCCAACTACGAAAAACACTGATCTCACTTGTAAATGCATATGTGATATCTGTAATCTCTCTGATGAGAATATCTGTATGATCCTACTCTGTAAAATTGGTATCAGAGCCTTGTATCTGAGAGCCTTGTACTTGAGAGCCTTGTTTGCTAATATATAAAAGATTTTCCTGAGTGAATTTATCTTTGAACGAGCCTTGTGTTCAGAAAATATAGATTGTGAGATGTGTAAATGATCAGTAGCAGATGAAGTGATCCCTTGACTGTGGTCTCCAGCAGTTGTTGTAGGACAGAAAGATAGCCGTTGAAGCCAAAGGAAGGCGTGGAGTGCTACAAGTTGTCATTTTCCCATAGTAAGCAAGATCTTACCATCTATTATATTTACTTGCCTGCAATCGTAGTATTTTGCTGAAAGTTGCAGTAGTTTAAATATGGATTCACAGAAAGGTCAGTCTACATATGATCTCTCGGCTGATGTTAAGTACAAACCCAATGCATGGTATAAATATTTTCTTAGCAATTCCTCATCACCCAAGTCTCTTTATAATACTAGACTCATAACTCAAGAATATGAGCTTGATGTCAACCGGCGCATGCCAGAAATAAAACCTTCTAAAATATATGATCTCCCTATGTTTAAGTTCCGTGCATCCACTTTGTTTCGTTATTGTTCCCATAACGTCCCTCTTTCTCTTGGACAGAATGTATACCAAATCCCATTAATCCAACAATCAAACATTGATTGGGGATTAGAACATGGATATAAATATGTCCATCTTGGTCTCATACAATTCGGAATAAATCCGCTAGTCCGCCCTGGTTTAAATCAATGTTGCCAGAATCGGACCGGAACCGGCAAAACCGGCCGGTCCGACCGGTTTCAGACCAAAACCGGTTCAAACCGGAGCAGAGAACCGTTTTTGACCGGTTCCGTACGGAACCGGTTTTTTTCCTTGAACCGGCCGGTTCCGTACGGAACCGGTCAAAACTGCTAAGGAGGCCCGCGGACGCAAATTTAAGATGTTTTTTGATTTTTTTTAAAAGATTAGGGTTGGGGCCAAGCTTGGGAAACTTCTAGTATTTTCTAGAGCTCCTAATAAACCTATAAAACCAACCCCACCCCCTCTCTTTCACTCACACTACTCATTTGGCTTCTCATGAGTTTTTGAGCTAAGTGGGTTTCTTGAGTTTTAGAGAGTTGATTGTGTGGCTGAGTTGGAGA
>SNQJ01S0000602.1:191259-203156 GCA_010110895.2 Picea sitchensis
AGACTAGGCATGATGTGCAGTTGACAGGAAGAGCACCTTAGGGTGTTGTTTTGGGTTGGGATCAACAATGGTTTCTTGGTTCAGCCGGAAACATAGGTCAGTGGCACTGAGTTCTGGTGAGGCAGAGTACATGGCAGCTAGTTAGGCCAACGACGAGGCCATCTGGCTTCACAAGTTGTTGTGTGGCCTATTTGGTTGTGAGTTGAGGCCTACAAACATTCACTGCGATAATCAGAGTTGTATCAAACTCTCTGAGAATCCAGTGTTTCATGACAGGTCAAAACACATAGAGATTAGATATCACTTCATCAAAGATTGGGTTCAGAGAGGGGCAATTCAACTTCAGTATATTTCGACTGATGAGCAGGTTGCAGAGATTCTCACCAAGTCCTTACCAAGGGACAAGCATGTCTACTTCAGGGACACAATGGGAGTGGTGAGTATCACCTTCCTCGGTAAGAGGAATTGTTGAGATTTGGGTACCTTGGAAAGTGGTCCCCTTGAGTTATTGAGTGTCTAACTCAAAGGGGGAAATATTTGACCCTCACCACTTTACTTTATGTTATAAAGTCAAAGTGACTTTATTTCACTGAAGTCACAAAGTGACTTTAATAACATAAAGTGACTTAAGAGACTTAAGTCATTTTGGAGATTTAATCTCCACATTTGTTTGGAGTTTTGGCCTAAGATCTAATCTTGGCCATTGGTTTCCTAGGTTACCCTAAGGATGAGGCTAAAGGAGAGAAAGGAGGCAAAAGAGGCATTCATTATTCACTTGGAGATTAGAGTGAAGTGATGAGAGGCGAAAAGAAGGGTTTGTTGAGGAAGGGTGCACTTGTGAGAGGCAAGGGTGCAAGGAAGCTTGGATGGATTTTGTAAGAGGCAAGGGCGCAAGGTAGAGGAAGGGTTGCACAAGAGTGTGAGGGGCGCATTCCTTGTGGAGTGAGGACACACTTGGGAAGAGTGTGCACCAAGCAAGGAAGGGGGCACACCTAGATCTTGGGCGCATTTGGCAAGGAAAATAGCATGCAGGCAAAGCAAGGTTGAGGGGGCACACCAAGGCAAAGGGCACATTTCTTCAAGGCTAGCATGCACAAGGAAAGAGGGCACATTTCTTCAAGGGAGGCACAAACTTCAAGAGGAACTCCATTGCTAAGCTTGAGAGGAGCTAGCATATGTATCGGGTTCTTCTTGTGTATTTCCTTATTGCTATTTTGCATGAGATCTACATAATAACATTTCTCTTGCAACTGGTTTTCCCCATGGGGTTTTTTTCGGGGTCATGTTGACCAAAAATACTTGTGTAAAAATCTTGTGGTTTGCATTCTTTTATTTCAGCAAGTAGGTGTAACGATTCTATAGGAGTATTTTATGTTTTGATTCATGTGTAAGAGCTAACTTGGACAACAAAACTATCCTAATTAAACCCTTCACAAAGAGGCACCAAAAGAGCATAAAATCATAAGCTTAAGGGCCGATTCAGTGGGTAGAATTTTCAGACTTGGTGGCTGTTCTAATAAAGTCCTAAAACAGATTTGAAAACCCTTGAAAACAGTGCCCAACAAGAGGTCAAGGACAGACCTATTGGGCAACCTAAGGAACCTCAAAATTCTTCAGGCTTTACCACTTAAGGTGCAGGTTTGGGAAGTAATAGACATCTTCAAATTATTTACCATCAAACACTTGGCATCTATTTTATAATTGGAAAACATSTCTTCCGGAACAAATTTTGTTCAAGTTTCATAGCATTGTGCTGGGTGAGCCAACCAAACACTAAGGAGATCATGTCTCGAGGCCACCATTTCATCTTAAATATTGTGACTGTTACCCCCTCAGACTAGGGGTAACTAAGGAGATCATGTCTCAAGGCCCACAGGTAGCATACATGGAGTGCCGAGAGCTAGATTGGCTAGTAGAGCCCCGTAGGRCCCCTCCTATCTTGACTTGCACCATCCTACATCACCAACAACGAAGCAACATCCAKCAYATTGGCCTGGCCCCAAATGACTGTAGGTCTTGCTTCATGAGGTAAGAAGTTCGGTTTCATGGTAAGTGTCACTTTAATAATTGAAGCATTTAAATATGTTATAAAGAATCCTTTCTTGATTACAAAATGTTTGCTTGGAAATTATACCTTTTACCTTATTTAACCTAGGTGGGTGTCATCATGTCCTAGTAAGTTTGTCACCCTCAGGAATCGGGTACTACTGGGGGGTTCCATGAAGAGTCATTGCACCATTCCCGATCATACTTATGGCTTTCCATAATCCTTCCATTTTTCCTCTCCTCATCTTTTGGGTTTTCAGGTAAACCGACCCAAGAAGGGATTGTACCTCATTTCATGGGAAGAAAGCGCTGAAGGCCCTTGGGGAATGTAGCTAGAAAAAGATAAAATCCAATCATAAACCTTCCAGATGCTCACCCTGGGATCCTGAGAACAATGAAACACTTCTTAAAAGAATGAGGGCCCCGTAAAATAAATAACTAATTAATCTATCATGCCAACCAAGGTAGAGCGTATGTGGGCTATGCATTTTCTTTTTAGTGCCCCTTATTGTCTTCAACTTGGAAAAGCATGATACCCAAGGTAGAGCGTATGTGGGCTATGTATTTCCTTTTTAGTGCCCCTTATTGTCTTCAACTTGGGAAAAATCTAATAAATTAATGGAAAATGGGCTTGGAAAAATGTTGCATCGCGAACGAAGGGAAGTGCACCCTCTACAAAGGCACCCATAAATGAGAAAATATGAACCCTTGTATGTCATGAGCCCCATACCCTACTCCACCTCATACTCACACATGACTTAGATAGGTTTCCCTTGGGGAAACACCTTTGACTTGGGGTTTGACTGGCCCAATAGGATGCCTTGACCACACCTAAATTTGACAAATTGTATAAGCTCTTTGAGAATTTGTTTTGTTTGAAAATGGGTGTTTGATGCACATGTTTGGGTGGTTCCATTATTAGATGTGGCTTACTTGGCATGATTCCTATGACTTATGGACCCTTGGAGGGCGCATCTGATTGTCTTTGCAGGACCTTTCCTGGTGGACAGGTAATCATGAGGAGATGACTTTGTTTGGACCTTCATGGGGGCTTTGGAGCCCAAGGATGGATGCAAAAACCCCACGTATTGGGCAGGCTTGTGATCACCATTTGCAGATTGAAGAAGGAGGTCGTTGACTTTGGAGGAACTGTGGCATGGCAAGGAGATGAGCTCCCACCTCTCTGCACTTGGACGTTAGCCTTTGAAGGCTTGGACTTCACCCTACTAGGCCCATGACGTTAGTTAGGGCTTCATGGTTTGATGGAGGAGGGTTTGAATTGACATTTGGCATGTGTGGGCATGAAGTATGGCGTTTGGAGGCCTAACGTTGCACTTTTTCCAGATTAGCATCCTACTTAGGTGCTCAACGTCACCCTAGAAGGGCATGATGTCACCCTTTAGGGTTTTATTCTTGTAAACATGAATTTTGTTTTATTTGAATGGGCAAATTAAGAAGTAGGCTCAATTATTGAAAAGACATGACTTTTTGGTGGCTAGGATTTCCCATATAAATATGGCAAGCCACCATTCATTTTTTAGATAACTCTTCTTCACACAAGAGGATTAGATCTGAAATTTTCGCCCTAGTGGCAACATTGGCTCTTTTACTTGGTGCACCATTTCTTGGAGGATTAATTTTGGATGTCTCTTGGTTTGTTCTTCGTGGAAAAATCTGCAACTAGGGTTTGTGCATGATTATTCTTGTTGAAGTAAGTAAAATATGCAATTTTCATTTCATGCTTTGAATGTTCATTGTAAATTTTACTTGTTCATGTTGAAGATATGAAATTGCTTGCTTAAGACCCTAGGAGAGGAACATAAGGTGTTTTTTCCTCTTTCTAGTTCATTCCACTCATTAAATTGCTAAGAGAATCTTGTCTATAGTAGGCTTCTAAAGCCCTAACGTGCTAGCACTTTAGAAGTCCTGTTCTAGAAACTTGTTGCGATATATTTCAAGAGTCTATGGAAGAGGAAGAATTCAATAGAGCCCAAAAGAGCTTGCTCTCTAGCAAATTCATCTTTTGAGACTTGTAGTTTGAGGCCCTAAAGTGCTAGCTCCTCAACTTCATCTTATCATCCTTAGAACATTGCTATCATCATTTATTTCTCAAAGTTATATTGCTGTTGTAATTGACTCCATAAGCCCAAAAGGCACTAGTTTCATTGCTTTCTTGTGAAAGAATTGATCAAACAACTCTCACACTCTATTCTAAGACACGTTTACCACGTTGCGGTCTATCTGTCAACGACTCAGAGCAGGTCCTCCATTTGTGCTACTACGACTACGAATAGCAGGTTCAGTTGCCAATCTGGATTATGAAACTCTGTGCAATCTTCGAAAGGGCTATTGAGGATTATCAGGATGCGTCAAAGAGGTGCCTTAGGCTGAGTAGGTCATAGGGTCCACACGTGTACGCTAACCACGATTCGGTAAACCAGTGGCTAGAGTAAGACTTTTACTAACTTTTCCTAACCCTAGTTTAGCCTAATTCACTAATTAATTTTCTGCTGTTTCAAAACACTGCTACAGCCATCTAACTTGCTTCATTTTGCTGCATATACTAACTTAATACTAGTCTAAACTATTCAGAAATGTTAAAAATATCAGTCCCAACACTTAGTCAATAATAGGCTTCAGACTTAGTCAATAATAGGCTTCAGCCTCCTATAGATATTCACCAATATAGCAATATGACAGCATGCATATACTGGGCTATGAGCTAAAGCACAAATAACTAAGCAATCTGAAATTTAAAACAGCAGTGGAATACTCATAAACAGTAGGCAAACTCACAAATTTGGCACCATAAATCTAGGCTATGCCACAGTAAGAAACCACAGGGAAAATATACAGTTCAAGGATATTTTATTGAGCTTCTAAGAAAGCATTTCTGAGTTGCAGCAGCAAATTCAACACAAAACTCAGAGTTGCAGCAGTTAAAATACTTCAGGAAATACACACAGAACTTATCTCACACTCCCAACAACTTTTTCTCGGCAAAATAGTGCATAAACTCAGCCTTGAAATTCATGCCCCTGCTGTACGGCCTCCATGACCCAGTACAGTCAACACAAGCTTCAGAACTGTCTTGGAAAATGTGCCAGGATGTTGTTGTTCTGTACAGTACACAGCTGTACGATTTTCTCAGCAGAAAACCCTTGGAAATCGTGCCAACTGGAACAGAAGTGGCACCTCGATTTCTATGCCTCTTTTTCTTGTTGTACGGCCAGCCTTAACTGCTGTACGGCCTCACTGAAGCAGCTGTATGGACTGATAAAAAATGCTGAACTGTTTCTCCTTGGATTGCATGCCAAACCCTCTCCTAGGGATGCGTGCCAACTCCCTCCACAGCAAACTCTCCTCCTCAAGCTAAGCTCAAACTCTCTTGGGATGTGTGACTCTTCAGCTCCCCCTCTCTTCTCTCCTCAAAATGTGTGCCCTCCTCCACTAATGCTGCCTTTATGCATTTTCTAAATGTAACTGCCCTAACCCTTGATCTTCCAAAGAGATTGACGGTCAAGGTTAGATCTTGCCCTCATGAAATTAACGGTCATGACTTAATCATCCATTGAGGTCACTTAAGTCACTAAAGTTACCCATAACATCATAAAGTCACTTTTACATTTAATAAAAAACCCACTTTATAAAATCACTTTATAAAGTTACTTTATAAAAACGCATTATAAAGTCACTTGGGAGAAAGTGTGCTTGGTCATTTCCGCATGCTGGGCGCCACCAATGTAGAAGTACCTCTGAGCTACCAATTCTAACAAGAAATTGCTTGTGGCAAGTGCTATTTTATCCCTTGAATAAATGCTAAGTTTTCACTGTCTTATCTTACAATTCTGAGCTAAATTTCTTGTGGCTGTTACAAAATTACTAATTGCTGTTGTAAACCTTTATATTGCTGCAATTTTGTATCAGCTAGTACATATTTTCACTGTCTACTGTCTTCTGAGGTTTTACTATCATATTGGTACTTGGAAATCGCTGTATGCATGCTATATTTGTTCTTGTTCCAGGCAGGTACCCAAATATTTTCTCTTTGCCTCAATTCTACAGACATAGGCCTTTTGACTTAGGTAACCTGTGAGAGGGCGCTCTAGGCTTTACCATATCCTTTCTATCTGATCCCTTGAGGTTACCGGGGATGCCTTCCCTGGGCTGGACCTCTTCCATCCCTGAATGGTGGGGATTTCCTACTAAGGTGACAGTGGTGGGTTATCCTGTAGTTATGCCAATTCGATTTACTTGTCTTGGGTTTGSACAAGTWCAAATTGCRCGATAACAGTGACCAACACAAACATTCTAATATGTGAAGGTTTCTTTTGATTGGGTTTGAAATTTATCCATGTATGTTAGTAGTAGTGTTGTATATCTCTCCGATATATCTCCAACATTCCGATAAATTCCGAGTTAAACCCCTGCCCGATATATTCGAAATATTCCGAGATATTCTGAGTTAGACCCCTGTCTTGCGACATTTTCCTAGATATTCTGATATTTTCCGCCGATGTCACCGAGAAGTTACAATCCAGACCCTCGCCAATACTTTCCCCGAGACAAGATATACAACATTGGTTAGTAGTACTGTCAAAATTTAAATATGTCAGCTTATGCTCTTCATTCAACATCCTTTGTATATAATTTTTTATGAAAAATAAACATTGTGCTCAACATGATTATCACTGCATTAATCGTTGTCCTTACAATTTGGCATGCTGTTATGGTTTCTTTTGGTTCTGTTCGGGCATCCACAAAAACTTCTGTTTTTTGAGAAATGCATCATATATTACTTCGTTGAACAAATAAGATGGAACAAAGATAGTTAGGACAATCTAACAATAGGATTCCAAGGAAATTCCCTTCCTAAAAAACCCAAAAATGTGAGCATATGAATCTGTGCTCTAATAGTAAGGAAATCGACATCCTCATGGAAAATTCTGAATTTGACTTTAACAAGCATAGCTAATTCGTACTAAAGAGCCTCAACTTCCCCTAGGCTAAGAAGGGGTTATTTGTCATGAAAAGTAGCTCTACACTGGTATTTCCATAGAAAGCCAGTAGTCGACAACTGAAATGTGTGCCATATAGATTTGTAGTTGTCCTTAATCATCCAAGTGTCCCCAGGGAGAGGACCTTTCCAACAAAGCGCAGTAGTAAAAATCATATAAATTCAGCTTGAAACCATTCCCAAAAGGTCTTGGCATATGAGCATCTCCAAAAGACATGCTCCATTGTGTCATCCCTACCACAAAGTGTGAATGTAGCATTTGCAATACCAACTTTATGAAGCCTAGTCTCGAGAACCAAGCCTTGTTGAAGTAAGCCAACCTCATACTTTGTGCTTGAAAGAAGAGTGAGATTTCCAAATGGACTGGCACCTTCTTAACTAATGTGCTTCAAGATCTATCCACCCTTGCCTTTTGTTCAAGCGTGAGA
Organism: Picea sitchensis; assembly: GCA_010110895.2. Taxonomy (NCBI): domain Eukaryota; kingdom Viridiplantae; phylum Streptophyta; class Pinopsida; order Pinales; family Pinaceae; genus Picea; species Picea sitchensis. The sequence continues at coordinate 198,751 of SNQJ01S0000602.1, forward strand.
CATTGTCATAGCTTTTGGAAGCCTTAAATTTGTGAAACCATATTATTATTGTTTTAAAATTTGTTGACTTTTAAAACTTTGCCTCTATTACATGTAGGTCTCCTACCAGGAAGATTTTGAAACATATGTTCGCTTTGTTATGTCAATAACTGTGAGTTGCCAATCGTTTATGAATCACTGATTAAGTTTTGATCTGCTAGCTATGACATTTAGTAGTATTTTTTCTGCTGCTCAAATATTAAGGCTTGAAAGACGCTTATTGCCAGATATAGTTTGATCTTTAAAAGAAAACCGATGTGTTTAGGTTCACTAACATCATTGTTGCTTAGTGTAAGCAGAGAAACTTTGAATGTTCGAAGAAATTAGAATCTCTCTGTTTTTTCTGGGGTGTGACGCTTTATTTTAAGCAATTCTTGAAATAATAGGTCTCCAAAAATTAATAGTAGTTCTAAGATTTATGAAGTTGTATTTCGCTTCTCCTGGTATGATGGTGATGTCTCTCATCATCGTAGACTATTAATTCGTCTATATTTTGGATATCATGTAGTTGCAAATAGATATATGATACATAGATGACGGCATGCTGGAGGGATTGTTGTTGAACTTGTTGAACGCGAGTTTGCCAGGAATATTGGTATTGTTTAATGCTCTTAGATGCTACTGAAACATATGCCAGAATTCTGTCAGAAGTGTCGATGCTGCTTCGAGATATTGTGTTAATTTCTAAGTCGTTGTCCAATAGTTTCCATATGTCCCTTCCCTGCATTCAAATTTCATCCAGTGAATATACTTTTCGATTGGCAAATATATTTTTGGTTTGCCATCAAAAAATATATACTTGCCTAAATAATCTCTATAGTGTCTAACCTAATAAACTCTGATTATTTGCCATCTTTTTTATCCTTTGAAAAATTGACTAGCCTTGCTTCATGACTTCAATGTTCACATGCTCTTGAATCTTCATTAGGATAGGGTATCTCCTTGTCAATATTCCCCAGTACAGGGCATCCCCTCTTTAATCTTCAATTTTCCTTGACCATAGGCATAAAATTACGCTTTGATACTATGTGGGAAATTAAGGTGCACAGTGGCAGGGAGAGTGTAAAAGAGAAGTTTTATTAGTCATGTTGCAATAATACATCTCTCAGACACAATGAATCGCCATAGGTGACATTAATAGCATCCCTAGTTGGTTAGGTGGCTTAACCATCTAATCTATAACATTAATATTTAACAGTACATTGATTGCATATTTAAAATACGATGTGACAAAGTATAATGACTTCTAAATGACATATATTAGGTGTTACCACCTTAACATTGGTGGGTTCTTGCTTCTTTTTTTGCCCACAGAAATGTTGGGCTGGGACAATCGCTACACTACTTTCTTGTTAGTATCCGTTGATACTTTTTTTGCTGCATGACTACTTGTTAGAGAAAATTAGAGCTTACTAAAAAAAGCTTGGCATACTAGAGATTTTGTAATGTTAAACGAATGAGACTGTATGGTGACTTGGTGGTTGCATTTTTTGTTCATGGAAGCATTCTTGTTGAAAACATTTTCATTGTTTAAAATGTACACGAAGTGTTTCAAAACGAGAGGAACATTATAGTTATACAAGTTCTTTGTCATATGTTCACCCTATAGGGAATAACAAGTAAAACTCCTATCTCAAGTCAACGAAAAAGAGAACCAGTTTATAAACTGTTTACATATCTCTTCCTGTTGTCTTCCACTACTCACATAGATGTATACATCATTTAGTTCAGGGTTAAAAATAAAATAAAAGTACCTTCAGCAAAGTCCTGACATAATACCATCATATTACAAATGAAAAGGTTATCAAATGGACCTTTTCAGGTCAAAATATCACAGTGATACATAGAGATTAAGAGGAAAATGTTTAACTTCGGAGGTATGGCCACCAGCAGTATCCAGGATAATCCACTTTCCACTGTCCAGCTGTAAACCTTCCTTGGATAAGGCATCTGGTGTCTGGCTGCTATCCCTTAAGGCATGAGCAAATGAGATTTGATTAGATTCCTGAGCCAATGCAAACACCTCATTCAACAAAAGCTGTAACAAGTAGTTCCTCAAGCCACATTCCTTCTTCATCCATTGAATCACAAGTTGAGAATCACCAAATATTTGTAACATTCAAATTTCAGACACCCTTTTCTAAATCCAATAGTAAAATCAACCTTAGAGCCATTAATTCAAATAAATTATTTGAATCTATTTTATAACAAAGCTTATCCATAATTTCTAGCCATATTTGAGATTATGCCGAGTTTGCTTCGCCACATATATGATCATTTTTAATTAAAAAAAAGATATTGTGACAAGGGCTTGTATTTTGGCGTATTTCCTCTAGGAAACTCTGTTTTTATTTATTCTTGACTTACATGATTGTTGCTTCTTCTTAGGTCTTGAACGATAGGAAAAAACTCTTGGATTCAGATGAACTTGCAAAACGATTTGAGAAAGAAGGTATTTATTCAAACAGTACAAGATTACTCTCTCTCTCTCTCATTGTATTTTTCTATGGTTTGCTTCTTGTGAGATGCATTTAGTGTAAAGTAACAACCGCTATCATGTTTATCTGTGATCGTGAAAATATATATGTCCCATTCTTAATCTAATTCATTGCCTTGCAAGTTGCTCCTTGTGTCCAAAATTTGTGGCATTCGCACCTTCCTTATTATTTATTCAATCTAACTATTAATAATGAGAAACCAAGAATTTCAAATAAGACATTATTGAAACTGATAGAAATGACTTTAGTAAATGACACATTATCGATAATAAAGACAAAAGGATTAAGAGAGTTGTTTTAGTTTTATTATTCATTTAGCAAATATTATGCCCTTTATCCTTAACCCTTGGTACTAAAGCCTAATAAGATAGTCATCAAATAAACAAAATTAGGTGAACTTTTTTTTACCATAGTAACATGACTGAATAGAAATGTAAACCCAGAGAACAATGGTTCATAGGAGAATGAATTAGCTTGTGTTCTTAGTTTCTTTACTGCTTATGTCTTGTACTTAACTGGTTGGCGAGGGGCATCTTACATGACCTCTTTTTCATAGGCTAAATGTTTATGCCTCCAAGTTAGTTCACTTACTTGGTCTTTAGTATATCTAGAACAATGATGTTGGAAACGGGAGCGATGGAGCACCAATTCCCAAAAAACCCTGGGAGCAAAGCATGCTGTCAGCGTTTTTTATATATTTTAATGCATATATATTCAATAATAACATGCTAAGTGCCAAAATAGTGGCAAAGAATATGAAAACCTAGATCTTTGTGCTACTTGTAGAGGAACACTATATTTAAAAAAAGATAGAATTGTAATTCATGGTAGATCAATCGTTAGTGCATCAACAACCATTTAGTACACAAAGGACATCTGTCATCAACCATATAGCAGCTGTAAGCTATAACATCAAGTTTCAACTTCTAACATCTATCATCGACATCTAATAGATAACATCAACATGAAATGAAATTGGCTGTCATTTCCAAAGAGTCATAATATGCAGTCCACTATCCGATAATGTTTACAAAATAGGCCATGTGGCCATGTGAACACTAAAAAGCTAAGTCACAGGGTTCACTGTATTTGTTTTTGTAAAATAAACTTCTTATATGGACAGAAAAATATTTACATCAGCAGCAAGAAAATAAAACGGAAGGGTATATCCAATGGAATTTACACCCTCTTCCTTAATGCAACTAAAACAGCTATGAAGTCAGAATAAGCGGCAGAATCCAACAGTATTTTAAGTTTGCAGTTTAAATTTCATCGAATTTTAAAGTCTCATTTAAATTCACCGTACTTCATACCAAATTTGGTTTGTAAATTTACAGGGAAAATGCTATGTTAACTTTCCTGTAGAGGAGGCTGATGTCATTGTGAAATAGGGCCATTGAGCTTGTAGATGAAGGGTATCTATAATAGGGCCATTCGTATCCAAATTTCACCTCTGTAACGAGGAAACACATGCAAGCATTCCATTTTTATTTGTATGAGGGTCATCGTGCCTTCAAGAGCCCCAATGGGATGAGGGTCATTGTGCCTTCAAAAGCCAATGAATGTACATAACAATCATGCTCAGAGAGCATTTATGGAGGGCCTCCATGTGTGCAAAGAGGGACAACGCTTGGCGCAGATGGGTTAGAGTATGGACTTTGCCTCTCTTTAATTTTAGATTTCATTAATATATTTTATAATCTAACATTTATTAAATTATTATATAGGTAAATTATATATATGTAACTTTATACTAATATTCTATTCTATATATTAAAAATGTCATATATTATATTAAATTGGATTTAAATTTGATTAGATTTTATATAAAGTTAATGATATTTTTTAATATTTTAAAATACACACACA
>SNQJ01S0000602.1:261260-271838 GCA_010110895.2 Picea sitchensis
TGTGCAGGATACAAGGAGATCAAAGCATCATCACATTCATGAGATCAACATCAATACATCATCATCATCAACACATCAACAAATAAGATTTGGGAATTTTAAGCACAAGTATTAGAAGATGACCCACTTTTATTTATTAAACCTACAAAGTATTTAAATGATCATGGCCAAGGTTTAATTTGTTTAATAAGTTAAGGGTTCCTTAAGGTTGAAAGATTTTAGTTACCCTTACAAATTATTTCACCAAAGCCTCCTCCTCCTATTGCCAAATGACTGTTGGATGCTCAAGAAGTATGGCAACAAGGCCTACCCTAGCTTCGCAGGTCAACCCGAAAGATTGAGTTCTCATAGAAAGGCCGCTCCGCGCCACGAGACCATCCCCGGCCTAATCACCTTTCGTTGCCCCTCAATCCCCATTTTAGATGGTGAAGATGGTGGTCTAAGGTACCCTAAAGAGTCTATTAAGTTAAGATGTGATTTAGGTAGACTTTTAGGAGTGTTTTAGAGTGTTTTAAGGATTTTATGACACTTTTAAAATGTGATTTAGTGACTTGGCCGAAACTCACTTCAGCCTAAAATGTGTTGCTTAAGATTACCAATGAAAAAGCATTAACACATATATGCTATGTGAGAGCAAATCACTTAGTTGCACAAATAAATAGCTTGCAAATTTAAGAAAGAATTACAAGGGCAAGAACAACTTGCCAACCAAGAAATGAAGGACAATCACACTTATCTTATGTTTGATTTAACACATTGAGATCCAAGTACAAGTGTGAGAAAGAAAAAGATTTAAGTGTTTGACTACATTATCAACTTATAAATGAGATTACTTCAAGCATGTGGCAAATGGCATTAATAAATCATAGCAATAAAGAAAAACACCATTCACTTATTGAAGCATTTAAACATTTAGGAATATAGATCTAAGCATCTAGGAAAAAGATTTAAACTTTGAAGTGCTTTAAGTATGCAAGTAGATCTAGTTAAGTTATTATGCCCAATAGGGCTAAGCTAAGGATTAACCACGTATGAGATCTAGATCTAGAATATTTTAGAACATTAAGCACTTAGATCACAATTATATATTAAAACCCTAACCTTACCACTTGGGGTATTCCTCTCCCAATAGGTAGGCAATTAATTAACTTGCTTAATCTTTAGGAAAAATTGAGGAGAAGAGAGAGGCAAGCAAGCAAGAGAATGAAGCAAGGCAAAGACAAGAAGCAAGCAAACAAGCAAAGCAAGACCCAATCCCCACGTCCTAGGCTTGGGGGATGCCCAACATCAACCAAGCCCCACGTCTTAGCTCAAAAAAGGAAAGAAAATGCATAAAAATGAAAATCTATGCTAAGCCCTAGCTACCCCAAGGCTCACACGTGGGAGGAGGTTGTACCACTCCTTCTCCCACAACTATGAGCCACTAAAAGCAAGAAAGAAGGAGAAGAAATGACTAAAAATGCTTAAAAATTGAAGAGGGAGGTTGAGAAATAGCTACCAGTCCCTTTGGGGGGTCTTTGAGTGTTGTGTGGATGTCCTTGGGCAGCCAAACCCCTCTCAACCAAATCTGAACCTGCAAAGAATAGCAAGCTATGCTTGCTGGAAATGTTACACTCAACAATACAAATGAAGAAAAACTTTTGCTTTTTAGGGCAAAAATTTGATAAAAATTTATATTTTGGTGACCATAAAACTATGTTAAGCTAGCTAAAAATATATATGGAATGAAAGCATATAGAGCATGAGAAATAGATAGAGAAAGAGAGGAGTTTATGTGAGTCTCAAAAGACTTTTCCTCAAGGCACTTCTAATGAAACCCTTGAAGCCAACCTGCAAGATCTAACACAATGGCATGCATACAATAGATAATATGGATGGTTGTCAACAAGATGAAATACTTGCACCTTATCTAGTTAACCAACATATATAGATCTACAAGACTACTCTTTGCAATATCTACTCAAATAAAATACTTTACCTAAGATCCACCTATGCATCCATCATATTAAACCAAAACAATGTTACCTCATGTGCTGTAAGAACCAAAACACTTGTAGCTCTTCCCAAAATCCTCCAAAGTTTCTCCTGTATTATTACTCAAGAAAGTGGATCTTGGAGAAATACTTGCTCCAAAACCCTAAGAGCCAAAGAATGGAAATGATGTAATAATGAAAGAGAGAAAGAGAGAGTGGAAAATCAAGTAGCATAACAATAGCTCAAGATATGGTAAGGAAGAAGTGAGGAGAGGGATTTATTTATACTTGGAGAGGCAAACCTACCTCTCTTGGATCAATGCCAAGTGTCCACCACCAAGCACAAGATGAGATCCCAAGGCTAGGGCACACCATTTAGGGTTTAGATCTTAGATCTAGGGTGTAGAATGGTGTGGGAGGTGTTGGGATCACACAAAAGAGTAGTGTGAGGCTTATGGGATGTGTGCCAAGGGAGAAAAAGGAGCCCAACCATCAAAAAACGAATTTTCCTAGGAGATCCACAAGAAGGGGGGGTAACTCTCCTTGGAGGGCGCACCATTTGGGGGAGAGGACAGGAATGGAGAGGAATTAATGAGGGAAGGGGAGTGGAGAGGCATTGGGATGAAGCAAAGAGGCAGTGGGAGGCTAGGAAAAGCGTGCCAAAGGATAGCATAAGTCTCCCATTGATTTTTTTTATCATTTTTTTACTTTTTGGAGACTTTATAGAAGGAAGGCACACCACTCTAGGAAAAGTGACGTTTTTGCTTTATGGCTAGGTGGGGGGTTGATGTGAGGGTTGGAAAAGGTTAGGAAAGGTTAGGAAAAATCTCTCTCACCTTTATCCATCTTTACATCATCCTTTTAACTCATTATTACATTTTACAATTTTTCCATGATTGGACTTTAGCAATTAAAATTTCTCTGACTGACACTCTAGGTGGACAAACCCATAGCAAAAGTTGTCCGACCGAGCTAAGACTTGGTCCATGGATGTAGGGGGTGCTATTCCATTTCTTTTGAGCACAAATACCCCTATCAAAAATCCAAAGACCTAGTTTTTACAATTTTTGCTCAAAAATAATTAATTAAATAAATAAATAAACCTCCAAACTTAGGGAAATTTAATTAAAAATTAATTAAATAAAAAAAAAAACTATACTAGACTCAACGGAATTCCGCGAAACTTTCTAAGATGTCTTGCATGGTCATTTACAATGATTCCCTACAATAGTTACCAAAAGATAAGCCCACTAGAACGTCGTTCACCACTTTGGAGGAATTATTGCAAGTGTGAGGGAAAATCTCAAAGGAAATCAATAAGACTGAAAAGCCCAATTGATAACCTGGGGATAAAAAACCCCTCGGTGAAAGGAACTCTCTCAGTGAACCGATCCCAAGGTAACTGACCTAGACATGACTCATGCAGACCTATTACATTATTAACCCACGCAGGGGTGCGGAAATTCCAATTACAAAAAGAAGTGTTGGGGCCAAACATGCCCTGTAGAACCACAAATCTTCGATAAATTTGCACCTGATGATGCATCTCTTCATGGCACATGGAGTTGACCACCTATGTTGGAGAGGCGGTCAACAGTTCCTTACATGCAGGTTTGTGCCTGACTTGAAGACACTTGGGTTGAGGAGTGTTCTTGGAGATGTGGTGGACCTAGAGTTGTGCATGACTTAGGAGTGAGCATTGAAGATATTTGGAGGGGAGCATGGACATTTCTTGTGGAGCACTCACCATGGGACTTGTTATCATTTGAAAGTGGAAAGTTCCAAGGTACCTAGAAACAGTACACTACCATCAGATACTTTTTCCCTGCACTTCAGGTTAGTGCTTGCTAACCACGGGGGGGAGGGGGGATCCCCAAGTGATTTTAGGAGTTGCCTAACAATCAAAAAAATGACTAGTAACACTTAAATTGAAATAAAAGCTTGCTGTCCAAAATAATTTCGCTAATAAATATGAAAAAACAGCAATCATAAAATGACCTAACACCTGAAAAAACGCATGGAAAACAATGCAAAATTTTATGTAACTGTTAGACATGCAACCCATTGCAATTCTAGACTAACAAATGCTGAAGTTTCTCTCTATTTCTGTGCTAAAAACACAATTATAGCACGCTAATCTTGCTGTAATTTAATAAAAACTGAATTAAAGTGATCTAAAATGCCTAATTATATGCCTAGAATGCCTAAGATGCACAATTTTCGATGTAGATATGATAGTTCACTTTTGTACGAGGAGTTAAGTACTATTAATCAATGAACCAGTGCCTTTAATGGAGTCGAAAAATATGGAAAGAAAAAAGAAAGCAAATAGGGCGGAAGAACAAACCGAAACCTACTACTCAAGTTCTATTTAAACCAAGATTGAAAGCATATAAAAGTCTAAGGAACATAGAAGTCTTACACACAAAACACATGTAATAGTCATCGAAGAATACTCAATGTCTTTATTATCAAGGGTAATAGGATGAACAAAGCCTCAACAAGTCCAAACAGTCAGGACTCCAAGTTACAATCCAACTCTGCTAGATAGGATAGGTATAACCACGATCCAGCAAAGCAAACTCCACTATCATAGGTACACTATGCTAGCTCTCAACATCACTCTCTCAAGAAAGAATAAGCAATGGAGAAAAGGGAACAATGGTCACAATCTCTAGCACCCAACAACTCAAAAGAATAACCATTCAAACCCTTCCTTTTCATTCTTATACAAGATATAGAAGTAGAAGAAGATAAGAATAGGTGAGAATGGATAAAAATAAAGGAGAAACAAGGATAGAATGCTCCAATTATAGCACTCCTTCCTGTGATACAATAGCAGTTGGATCTTTATGACCATCACACCTTCTCAAAAACTCTCTTCTCTAGGGCATACCGTTCTTAGAATAGCAATTCAACCTCTTAAAAGTAGCTCAAGTGCAAAATAAGATGTCCAAGTCAAATTCTCCAAGGATAGACTTCACCATGCTAAAAATATACTCCAAGGCTAGGGCACATGAGTCTAAGAAGGGAAACTCCCTTATTTCAAGCGTAAAATCAAGGAACAAGTGAAAGTCCACAAAGTATGGTAGCTAGGTTTATTTTAGGAAAGAGAAACCCCTTAAAAGTATTAAGGAGATCTCTGAAATAGGTGCTCCATCTCTAGTCAACATGCAATGATAATATAAAATTCTTAAAGTAAAAGGAAACCCTTTTACTTAAATTTTTTATATTATCATTAATTGTTTCGAGATGTTTGAGAGGGGTTCCAACCTCATCGGACCTCATATGAAAAAAATAGAATTTCACATCCCATCCAAAATTCAGCAGACTTAACATTTTTTAGGATTCCAACAAACTAAACTGCACCGAACCAAAGATAAGTCCACTCAACCATTAAAATTACCAAAGATAAGTCCACTAGACATCGACGTTGCTCTCCATACTGGGTACCCAAAAGCCTAGTTACCCTACTAAAAATAGCACCGCTAAAATAGGCAAATCCCTTAATTGGTTCCTCAAATATGTAATTATCCTATCAATCAGACCACTCTTAGAATCTACTAAAAATACCAGCTGCTAAAAATAGCAACTTCTCATATTTGCCCAAAACTAAAACCCCGTGCACATCTCCCCAATGGGTTCCAAAACTACAACAAATCCTGAAAAAAGATGATCTCCAAGATGTTACCATCCAAACCCTCACTTCAAAAAGCACAAGTAAGACCTGGGAGGAACTATGAGGGGCTATCCACTGTCACCACGATAGCTCTCACAAGGGGGGTATCCCTAAGATAGGATTGCTAAAGCTTATGTAATTTGGACTCAATGTGAAATGAAGAAATAGCTTTAACAAAACAGAAATTCTCAGATTGGTTTTTATAAAGTGATGGGTGAAGAATTTTGAGGCTCTTTAGGCTGCTACAGGTCTGAAAAATTCGGGACTGTTTTAAGGTCACAAACAGGCCTGTTCTTTCACAGATTTATGGCTGCCTTCAAGAGTGATTTAAAGCTCATTTAATGTTGTTGTTCAGGGGTTAATTAAAGGATAGTTTGTTGTCCATTGTTAGCTCCTTAAACATGCATTAAACAGTAAATACACCTTGTTGACCACCTATTTCAACTAGGTGTCAACATCCTGTACCATGAAGATATGTACCTTGTGGTACAAGAAGTTTGAAGACTTATGGCTCAGCGGGGCAATTCTGCCCCCAGAACTTATTTCTATGTACACTGAATGTTCTCTCCCCTACGTGGGATAACTTTGTAATATGTTAGCATGGGTCAATTTTTATTTAGTTACCTAGGACTTTATCATTAGGGAAGTCCTTTCATCGAGTGTTTTTTTCCTCAGGTAACGAATTTTGCTTTACAGCGATTTTAATTACCCTTGAGTTTTTCACTCAATAAATCCTCCGAAGTGGTGAAAGGCATTCTAATGATCGAGCCCATTGGGTGACTAAGGTTTAGAAGTGTTGTAAATGACCATGCTAGACATATCCTAGAGTCTTGCGGAATTCCATTAAGTTTTGATAGGATTTTTTAATAATTAAAATTTACGTAAACTGAGAATTTTTAATTATTTTGATGTAAAATGTAAAAATTTGGTCCTTGGGGATTTTGTATAGGGGTATGGGTACTCAAATCAAATGGCTTATGACCCACTACACCCTTGAACCAAGTTTCAGCTCAATTGGACAAGTTTTGCTAGGTCATTGTCCATGAGGAGTCCAAGTCAGTCAAAAACCAGCAAATAATTGGCTAAGTTAAAAATGCCAAATTTTGCAAAAGTGACTAAATTCATGGAAAACGAGGGGGAAATGATTCCTAAAGTCATTCCTAAGTTAGGAAAAGGATCTAAAGTGAAAGAGGCCCCCCCAAGCAAAGTTCTAAACACTTGTTGAGTTTTCCTAATGAGAGGGGCACCCCCCCTTTTCATGTGAAAGTGGAAAAAGACAAAACCAAAGGTGGGGAGGCCCCCACACCTTAATGTGCCCCCCTTGGACCATAGAGAAGACATCTAAACAAGAAAAGGGGGTGCCCACCACCTTTAACCTTAAATCTCTCTCCCTAAGTGCTCCCCCCTTCTCTAAAGTGCGCCACCCTTGAGAGTGGGCCCTCTCTTGCATGTTTGACACATGGAGAGCATGCAAGGGGGGTCTCTCCTCCTCCCCTCCCTTGAAAGAAAGGCCCCTCTACTCATTTTGTGATCGAATTTCATAGCAACTCCATGCTGCCCAATTTTCTCCTCGCTCTCTCTTGCTCTTCCCCATTTTCTCCCTCGTAATATTATTGCCATATTGCAGCCACTCTTTTCAATAATAGAAGTGAAGCTTTGGAAGAACTCTTGGTGTCCTTGTGGTGTTCTCTTAGTGTTCTATTGGAGTACTCTTGTCTTTCTTGTTTGGTGTTCTTGTGAGGTAACATTTATGCATTTTATGTTTATCTAGATCACATTGTTTTACTTGAAAAACCCCAAGCAAAGTATTTTGCCGAGATAAATCTATAGTAGTATTGTTGTAGGTTTATGTGCGTTGTTTTTCTTTGAGTTCACAAAGTATTTTGTGAACCATTTTGAAGGACTCACTTTCTTGCCTAATTGTGTAGCAAAGGTTTACTAGTTGCAGGTTACCAAAGCTTGGAAGGGTGGACTCCAAAAGCTTCAAGTCTATTCACTAATATTTCTGATATCATTTTCAGCCATCTTTTATACATTTTCTGCAGTTATTTATCATCTAAATCTTGTTTTCCAATCAATCTTTAAGTTCAGATTTTGTACATAGAATTTTGTGTTTATATACTAACCCAAAACTAACTTGTTTTAAGTGATCTTTAGCATTTTCCAGCAAGCATTGTTTGTTGTTTTATGCAAGTTTTCGTCAGTCCAAGGGGAGGTGTTGCGCAATTTTGGCCACAAGGAGTTCAAAGAAGCATCCAAAGCTCTGTTACAAAAATCGTTAATAAATCGCCAAAATCACGATAAATCGCGATTCCAACTCAAAAACAATTTTTTCTCAAAAAATCGCAGAAAAAATCGCGATTTGTTGCTCAAAAAATCAAAAGAATCGCGAGTTGATGGGAAAAATTCGCCTGCGCAAAATGTCCGCGGGTTTAAAACTCCGTTAGGGGGTTTTTTGGTTTTATTTTTGCATTTAGCCAAGGAGAAGAGCCAAGCCATTCAACCAGCCAAGGAAGAGTTTGTCATTGAGATTTTGTGGATTCAAGGGTCAGATTTGTGGATTTGGCATTGGAATTTTTAGTCCATTTCACAATTTTTGCATTTGGAGGTAAGTAAAAAAATTTGCCCATTATTTCTCATTTTTCCACCATAGATTTTCATAGGTTTTCAGTGGCAATGAGTTTTACATCTTCAAAATAGATTTTTGATGGATCAAAAACCATTTTTTTCCACTATTATGTGATTTTCTTTCTTGCCATGTATGCCCAAAAACGTTTTTGGGATTTTCTTTCCCTAGGTCGATGTAAATTAGTTTAAAAAAAATTGTCTATTTCAGGTTCAAAACCAAGTTTGAATGCTAGATACATAATTGATTTATCTCTGATTTTTAAATTTTCATTTTTTCATCAATAACACATGCTAAAAAATGTTTTTTTTTTGGCCCTAGGTTCATATTTTTCCATATTAAAGATGTCAAAAGCATTGGATCAATTCTGGGAGTATGATGAGCCTACTACTCCAAGGAATTGACAACATCTCTCATGCAAGCTATGTGGGAAAAAAATGAGCGGTGGGGTATACAGGCTAAAATACCACCTTGCGAAAATTCCAAGGAATGAGGTGGAGAATTGTCCCATTTCAAGCGCAGAACTTGTTGTGAAGGCCACAAAAGCACTTGAAGAGTATCCAGAAAACAAAAAGTACACAGAAGCCAAGAAACAATAAATGGCTTCAAGATCCAAGTCAAGGACAAGCACACATACCCTTGGGGCAATGGGAGTGGAGTCTAATGAGATCCACTCCTCATAGTATGTAATGCCTACAACAACATCATCATGGTTTATGCCAAGAACCACACCCGGTGCAGAACCGTCTATCAAGTCCATGTTGAAAAAAAAAGAAAAAGAAGAAGCGGACAAACTTGTGGGTAGATGCCTTCTATGGAGTGATATTCCATTAAATTTGGCCAGGAACCCATTCTATGTGTCCATGTTTGAGGCTGCTAGTATTGTTGGCCCAGGGTATAAGCCCCCCACTTATGAGTTGAGAGGGCCCATCCTTCAAAATGAAAAGGCCGATTGCACTCAAAGGTTGCAGGAGCTTCGAGATTCATGGCAGTTCACAGGATGCACAATGATGTCAGATGGTTGGATTGATGGGAAGGGTAGGACCCTTCTCAATTTCTTGATTCATTGTCCCAGGGGAACAATGTTTTGAAATTTGTGGATGCATCTGCACATTTCAAGGATGCGGCATTACTTTGTGACTTGTTGGATGGGTTCATCCAAGAGGTAGGTCCGCAGCATGTTGTCCAAGTCATAATGGACAATGCTGCAAATTATGTGGTTGTTGGTAGGATGCTTATGTCTAGGTATCCTACACTATTTTGGACTCCTTGTGTCGCTCATTGCCTTGACTTGATGTTAGAGGATATGGGAAAGATTGATTGGATCAAGGATGTCATTGATTCAGCGGGGAGCATCACAAAATTCATATACAATCATGCTTTTGTACTTAACTTGATGAGACAATTCACAGGTGACAAAGAGTTGGTGCATCCTGCCATCACACGCTTTGCCACTAGTTTTATTTCTCTTCAGCCTCTTTTGAATTCTAGGTGGGAATTGCAGACAATGTTCCTTTCACCTGAGTGGCGTGCTTTATCATTTAGCAGTAAACAAGAGGGGCAAGCCATTATCAGGCTAGTTGCATACCAGGAGAGCTTTTGGGATGCGATGAATGAGGTGTGCACCATCAGTGAACCTTTGGTAAAGGTTCTTCGCTTAGTCGACGGGGACAAGCCCGCAATGGGCTACCTATATGAGGCCATGGATAGGGCCAAAGAGTCCATTCGGGCTTATTATATGGACAAGGGGGATCAAGGGCATGAGAGAAAAGAAATGATATGGATGGTGATTGATGACCGATTGAACAACACACTCCATCGCCCCATTCATGTTGTAGGGTTATACCTCAACCTTGCATTCTCTTACAGCTATGGCTTCAGATTTGATTTAGTGGTTATGCCTAGCTTCTTTGAGTGTGTCCAGAGAATGGTGCCAAGTGCAGTTGACCGATTAGAGCTTTCCCAAGAGTTAGAACTCTATAAGAGGTCCATTGGCTTATTTGGGTTTGAGATGGCCATAAATGACAGGAAGAACATAATGCCAAGTAAGTTTCACCTTGTTTTAACTTTTAACTTTAAAGCTTCAAAATTCATTTTTCAAATTTCAATTTGTCTTCTCTTATGTTTCAACTTTCTCTAATTCGTTGTAGATACTTGGTGGGAAAACTATGGCGCAAAGGTACCTATTCTACAGAAGATGGCAATTCAGATGCTTAGCCAGACATGTAGCTCTTCTGGTTGTGAGCGCAACTAAAGTGTATTTGAAAAAATACACACCAAAAAGCGCAACAGGTTAGAGA
>SNQJ01S0000602.1:271888-283842 GCA_010110895.2 Picea sitchensis
CTGGGTTTTCTTCCCCTAGAGGGTTTCCCAGGATAAATGTTGTGTCTCTTGTGAATGTGTATTTCTCAGTGATCTTGTTCTTATTATGCTCTTATCTAATGAAATGCAAAGAACTATAATAATGGCATAAACATTAACATTGTGCGCACTGCAGTGCCCAGTTTTGTGCGCAGGTTTGGAGGAGAGCTATCAATGCAGCTGTTGTAGCTAGCAGTTACATTTTGGCTTGGAATATCTCTTGGCTAGGGTTTGGACTATCTGATCAGCTCTTGTTGGTGCGCTATCCTTGGGGAAAGGTGCGCTACCCTTTGTTTGTCTATCTAACCTAGGGTTTGCTTCCGGAGTGATTCTCTGTCAAGGTTAAGGTGCTCGGAGGGTGGCTTTGACCTATGGTTGGGTGACAATAATGATATTGTCAATGGTAAAACGAGCACATCCATTATATTCTAACAGGGTGGGGATCTGAATTATCTGGATATTCAATCATTTCAAACTCAAAATCCTTTGTTTCCTCATGACCAGTTAATGACTCGTCTATAGGCTCTTTCGGAATTTCCAGGTGAAATTCCCTTTCTTGTTCATTGTGAAGCTCTGGCTCTATGGGGTCTGAATACTTAATACAAGCTTCTGCCTCTGCAAGGCGAGTTTTCATGGCCTTTAATTGTTTCGCATAGATAAATTCCATGGCTTGAATGACTTCTTTACACTTTTGATTAGAATGTGATGAAGCATCATTCTTAACATCTGAATTGACTGTGTTTATATTCGAAGAGTCCTTCTCCTTCCATTTTTCCATAAAAGCATCAATCAATTCACTGTAAGTTCTAACTTGTTTATCTTTAAGTTCTGTAAACCAATCAAGATCATCATCATCAAAAGATAAGATAAACAATTCCATTCCCACAACTTCATATAAGGCATTGCAACACCATTTATTAAAGCAAAGGGAAACCTTCTTAACATGACATCTAGCATCAATAATATTATTACTTTGAAAACAATGCAAATTTTTAATTGTTTTTTTCTGGAATCACCTGTGAATAACCACTTATTGCAGAAAAAACAATAGGTTTATAAAGATCATCCATTTCTAAACTAGATTTATTAAAGAAAGCAAAACAAGTCTAACAGAAATGGACTGGGACCCAAAAATTAATAAGGATACTATTGAGAAGAAAGCTTGGCTAGCCTCCTCCAAAAACACCTTCGGGTTCAAGGATGAAGCTAAGAAAACCATGAGTTACTCTGTGCAGAATACTTTGTCAAATTATTTTTTGAAGTGGAGTCGTCAGATGATCAAGTTTATTCTAAAAAAACAAGAAACATCAAACAAAGCAAAAAGCAAAAGGGAAAACAAAATTCGTATTCCGGGAATAGAAAGATTTATCCACGGCAACAGCGCCAAAATGTTGTCGCCTTATACACACCTGAGAGATGTGGAAGAAATCTTCAATCCACTCGGTGTGTCCTTGGGGGCAAGTGAGAGTTAAGGTGTTGTCACCTAAACCTCAACTCCTTCATCTAGGCTAACTCCTAGCGAAGCCAAGGGGGGTAGTCCCTAACAAATATACTAAGGCTTGAACTAAACTAGGTACAAGAAATAAATCTAGGAGTTTATTATTTTTTTCAACAATCAATCATAAATTGAAAATACTCAAATCAACTATTCATCCACAATAGATATATCAACCATGTACTTGCATAAAAGGATACTGAAATACAATTGTTAGATGCAAGTAACATTAAAATTTGCTTCAAATAGATAACCCAAATGTAAAATGAAGCCTGTGGCTTTGCTGAGTGTAAACAATGAGACCAGTGCCTTAAAGGGAATCATGGGCAATGTAGTTCTTGTGTTTTATTAGGATAAATTGATGTTGAGTTAATGAGATTGTTTGTGCCTCCTTATGTATCATTCACCAATCTAAAACTTGTCGACCGGGTGTGTCGTAGATCCAACAAGACGAATTGCCAAGTGATTTGAAAAACTCCACCCAGGGTAGAGGTCTTAGACAAATGATACCACTTAGAGATTGTCATAATTAATCTATCAACCACTGACCACCCCAGCGTGTATGAAACTTACTTCCAGCAGATCGAGACTAGCTCGCAACTGGAAGGGTCAGGAACCGCACTGAGAGCTGAAGGGAATTTGTTTATTTTAAACAAAAAGTAAATAACTGAAATTGAAATGTTATACTAATTACTAATCCACATTGACCAAGCCTCTTTCGAGGAGCTGAGGGGATGGTTTATTTGCCAACTTTGAAAATGCAAGAAATAAAACTAACTAGCAATTAAAGATTATACTTTTTCAAAATGAAATCTAATCTATGTGAAGATTGCAATGCTTTGTGAATTGAAAGATTACTTTAGCTTATCTTTAGTTATGAAATTTGAATCTAAGCTAAAATTGCAAAATTGAGACAAACATCAAAAAACACCATTCCCCCAGGGGGGATGAAGAGTGAGAGCTTATAGCCCCACTGATTTTATTAAAGAACTTGCACAAATCTTTATTGGAGCAACTTGTTACCATTCATTAGGGGGGTCACAAGTCTTTACAATGTTTTACAAATGTTTACTGTAGAAAAGGGGTGCCCCCGGAGGTCCTGGATGCTCCAAATCTGCCCAAAACGGATAGAATTTTCTCTTATATGTTCGCAAACCTGCACAAAACAACAAGCAAACAAAGAAAAAAGATGCCCAAAAACACTTTGGAAGTGTCTTTGGTTATTAAGTAGGAAAGCCCCAAAATTGACTAAGTAAACTAACGTAAAAAATTAGCAAAATGAACTAAGAAGAGCAAGCTAAAGAGCTTGTCTCCTTAGGGTCTTTTTCTGCTTTTTTAAAACAACGATATAAAGGCACTCTAATTGCCAAATATGGAATTAAAAGCTTTAGGGAAAGAACTATCCTTTAACTTCTAAAATTTTTGAAAGAAAAGCATGCTAAAGGAGACTTTTCCTATGCTAGATCTAAATATTTAGATGAAACTTGAAAGTACAAACTTGGATCTAGTTTATCTTATGCATGTACACTTAGATATTCATAAATTGAAATAAAGATAGATCTAAGCTACTTACATTTCCAACGAAGTAACCAAAAATTTTAGATTTTCAGAAAATTTAAGATAAGAGAAAAAGAATGCCAAACAGAAGCCAACTTTGGGCTATGGAGTCTCTTTGATGCACTTGAAGAGGGAATCCTTCCGATTAGATGGAATTGAAAGTGTTAGAAGCTCAGCCTAGAGTCTTCCACTCCTCCAAATTAGAGGTCCTGTAATCTTAACACAAATCTTACAAGACACTGTTAAAAGTAGATGCATCTACTTCCTACACATTCAATCTAGAAAACACGAATTCAAGAAAGAATGGCATGAAATCATAGATTAAATATGTTAAATAAGATCTAGTAATGCAAGCAAGCTCACTAATATCTTATTAAAAGGTTACTAACAGATATAATTGCAAAAGATGAAGTTTACCATAATCTCAACACATCCACAAAGAAGAATTGTATCCACACATTGGTACAAGACACCAAGATTGACCTCCAAAGTCTTCAAGTTTTATTCCAACAGCTCGAGAACGTATTATAGCAGCATAACTTTACATAACCAAATCTGATTACAAAGAGAGAGCTAGCTCCAATATATAGCAAGAGGGTGAAGAAGCCAAGTGAAAGAGGGCGCACCACATGGAGACGAAGAGCACACCACTTGGAAGGGAAAGGGAAGCCAAGTGTAAAGGGATGGTAGCCACCTATACCACAACTCCTCACAACTCGCCACATAGCAAGTTGGGTTGGGTAGAGGATTGCCACCTCACAAAATTGGATGAGCTCATATGTGGGTGTGCCACCTCTCTCAAGGAGGGCACACCTCTTCTTGGCACATGTTAAATAACAACTCACACACGCCTCACCTTGATCCTTTATCCAATAGAAATCATCCTTGTATTGCCACATAGTCTTTTGAGGCTTTATTTGTCTCCAACATGTCCCCACATGTTTCCTTGATTTTTGCCCTTCGCTGAATTTTTTTATTTTATTTTGACTTTTTTTGGGTTTTTTGAGCAAAAATTATTTTTAAGTGATTAAAATCACTATTGTTGTTCAACTAAGTGGGTACTTAGGTAATGTGGGGGCTCTAGGTCCAAAACTGAGCACCCCCAAGGCATATGAAGTCCCCTAGTACCACTTTTTTAATACATCTTTATTTTTTAATTAAAATTTGTCGAATTCTGACAATTTTTAAATTAACTGAAAATTAAAAGAAAAAAAAAAAAAAAAAAACTAAGGGGGACTTGACACATTTCCATAAGACTCTAGGAGTATGTTTAGCATGGTAATATACATTAGACACTAGGCTTAGATCCATGCTAAGACCTAACCATGGGTATATACTCCAGCTCTGGAGGGATTGAGGGAAAAAACTCATAAATTATAAATTGTCTGTACAACAAAATATAATAAATAAGTGAAAAAACACTCCAGAGTATAACTCATGTTTAAGACTAGGTGGCTAAGACCTTTTACAAGTTCATCATGCAACATCTCTTATTACAATTTTTTATGGAAACGTGAAAAAGGTTGGTCTTAAAGACCGATTGAACTTCTGAACTCTAAATTTTTGAACATGAAAATGTTCAATCTTTGGCGGCTGGCTGGAAATTTATCATAGTGCAACTTGGTGGATAACAGGGACCACATGGGGGGCCCATTCCACACCTTGGGCGACCCCTTGGGGCGTTAGAAAGAGGTTTAAACTTAGGATAGGGGGTTTTTTCCCCCATTTTTGAGTTTCCTCTTCTAATGGGAGTTCCCCTCTCTCATAGTGCCATCCCCCTCCCCCCTTTGAGTGAGCCTCCCTCTTTTGGGAGTCACACTTGTAATGCATGCAAGGGGATCTCTTCTCTCTCCCTCAAAAGGAAGGCCCCTCTCCTGAGTTTTCAAATCTAATTTCATAGCAACTCCATGCTGCCCAATTTCCTCTTCAATCTCACTTGCTCTTCCCCATTTTCTCTCTTGTAATATTGTTGTCATATTGCAGCCACTCTTTTCAATAACAAAAGTGAAGCTTTAGAGGAACTCTTGGTGTCCATTTGGTGTTCTCTTGGTGTTCTATTGGAGTACTCTTGTCTTTCTTGTTGAGTGTTCTAGTGAGGTAACATTTCTGCATTTTATGTTTATTTAACTCACATTGTTTTACTTGAAAAACCCTAAGCAAAGTATTTTGCTAGAGATAAATCTATAGTAGTATTGTTGTAGGTTTATGTGAGTGGCTTTTCTTTGAGTTCACAAAGTATTTTGTGAACCATTTTGAAGGACTCACTTTTTTGCCTCATTGTGTAGCAAAGGTTTACTAGTTGCAGGTTACCAAAGCTTGGAAGAGTGGACTCCAAAAGCTTCAAGTCAATTCACTGATATTTCTGATTTCATTTTCAGCCATCTATTATACATTTTCTGCACTTATTTATCATCTAAATCTTGCTTTCCAATCAATCTTTAAGTTCAGATTTTGTACATAGAATTTTTTGTTTATATACTAACCCAAAACTAACTTGTTTTAAGTGATCTTTAGCATTTTCCAGCAAGCATTGTTTGTTGTTTTATGCAGGTTTTCGCCAATGCAAGGGGAGGTGCTGCCCAATTTTGGCCACAAGGAGCTCAAGGAAGCATCCAAAGGCCTTGGTGCAAAACCCTCTCCTTCTTCTTGCTTTCCAAATCATTGTAAGCAGCCCAAGAGAGTCTCTTGGGCTTGCATTCTTTATCATTTCATAATTGTAAATTGTAAAGTATTATCTAGTTTTCCTTTGCCCACGTCTTGCATGTGAGTGGCTTTGCCACCCTTGCAATACCGTGTTGGCTAGATTAGATGTTTTATTTGCAATTTTTGCTTAATTTGTTTGCCCCACTTCTCCCACAAAGAAAAAGTTAAGTGGCTAGTGTCAACTTGTTTTATTTTATTTCAAATTCTTTTGCCCACCTTGGCACAAAATCGGTAGGCTTGTCCTCCACATTGTGCCATAGTTGTGAGGCTTGTAAAGTTGTTTTATTTTGTCTACCTTTGTCCTTAAGGCAAAGTTGTGTGGCTAGCCTGCTTATTTCATTATTTCAAGTTATTTTCATTACTTATTTGTGTTGAGATTTCGATACCTTGGAAAGTGGTCCCCTTGTGTTTGTGAATCTCTAAACACAAAGGGGGAGACTATTACCCTTACTACTTTACTTTATGATTCTAATTTCACTTTGACTTAGGAGTTTAAGTAAAAAATGAAATAAGTCACTTAAGTCATTAAAGTGACATTTAATTCACTTTGTGGGTGAATTAAATGACATAAAGCAAACTAAGGAAAGTGGGTTTCCTAAGTGAGATTTTAGGATTAAATCTCACCCATTGATTAGACATGGCTAGATTGGATCTAAGCCATTGATCTTTTAGGGTTTAGCCAAAGAGAGGCTAAAGGAGGGAATTGGGTAATGAAGAGATTCATACTTCACTTGAGAGGAGAGGAAAAGGAGGAGAGCTCTTGGGCGCATATCTTGAGGAGGAGAAGGCACATGAGGTCAAGAGTTTGGGAGAAGCCATAGCTTGTTGGTAGCTTGCATGAAGAGGCTTCCATGGAGGAGTGGGCTACATCTTGAGGAGGGGCACATTCACCTTGAGTAGGGGCACATTTGCTAGTGAGAAGAGGCGCATTCTTGAGAGAAGAAGGGTGCATCTAGTCTACGAGAAGTTCCCATCTCATGGAGGAGACTCACTCACCATTCTTAGATGCACTCTAGAGTGTAGAGGACGCAAGGGTGAAAGAGGTGCATTCTTGTGGAGTTTTGCTAGAGGAGGGGCGCACTTGAGCTAAGTGCGCACCATCACTTGGAAGGAGACACTCTTGAGAGGAGGGAGCTTCAACAAGGGCAAAGCAAAGGCAAGGCAAGGTAAAGGCACAAGCAAAGGGTAAAGACAAAGCAAGAGGTCAAGGCACTAGCTAAGGAAAAGGTGCGCACCAAGGCAAAGGGCGCCTAGCTTCAAGAGGCTAGCAGGAACATCTTCAAGGGACTCCAAAGCATCCGAGAAGGGTTGCTATTGTACCAAGTTCACTTATATATGGTTTCCGTGTTGTACATTTTTCTTTGAGGCCTTCTATATACATCTACTCCAAACTGGTTTTCCCCATGGGGGTTTTTCCAGGGTCATGTTGACCAAAAACTTATGTGTCATTTTTCATGCATGCTTAGAAGTGTAGATCAACATTTAGAGTTGTAAAGATTGTGAGGAGTGTAATGTGTTTTGAGCATTATTGTATGTGCTAATCATTGGTATGAAACACTTGCAAGGGCACCTCAAAAGAACACTTAACCACAAAAATTATCAGCAGAAAGTTAGTAAACAGTCTGTTGTCCTAAAAGGCAGAAAAGGACAATTTTGGAAGTTCAAACTTAGAGCTAAAATCTGATCAAAGCCAGATCAAATTTAGCAGTTTGATAGTACCTCGTTCCTCTTCATGGTATAAGAGCCCTTGGTGGCAAGACTTGCTGATTTCTAGTGCATTCAGTGGACAGTTTTGTGACAGCTAGTTGGCAGATTTTTTGGACAGCGTGTTGACAGAGTTTGTGGACAGCTTGTGGGCAGATTTGTTGACAATTCCAGAACTGATTTTGACACTTGTGGACAGATCTTATCACACCTGCGTGGGCATGAGTGAGGTTGATTTGGACAACCTCTCTTCACACATGTTTTGTCAAGAGTGAGGTTGTAGTTTGACTCTCTCTTTTAACACCTATGTTGACAGGAGTGAGGTAGTATTCTTGTGCAGTTTTAGCATCAGTGTGAGCTTTATTGGACAACCATGTCGGTGTCCCAGATGCGGGCAAAAGATAGGCTAGACGGAGCTAGCAATCGGTTCCCTTGAAAGACCAGCATCACTTTCGCCTTAGAAGACCTTGAACTATGGGATATAGTTCATGCTCCCGTTGTTGTTCCTCCTGTCACTGCTCCCGTGTTGGTGGCAGAATTCAGGAAGAGGAACAACAAGGCGAAAAGGACTATTTGTGACGGCGTGAGAGACCACGTCATTCCACATTTGACTGGTAAAGACTATGCATTTGAGATGTGGGAATCTTTATGCAAGCTTTACCAAAGTCCAAACCAGAACCGGAAGATGGTTCTGCAGGACAAGCTCAGGAGCATTCAGATGCTCGATTCCAAGTCGGTTACATCATTCCTTGGCAGATTCACTCAGATCAGAGATGAGCTTGCAGCCATCGGAGAGATAGTGGACCCAGACTTTATGGTGAGGACAGCTTTAAACAGCTTTACGAAACCATGGGGTTCATTTGTTCGAGGCATTGTTGCCCGGGAGGTTATGCCTACTTGGGAAAGACTTTGGGATGATTTCATACAGGAGGAGACGAGATGCATCTCGGAGTCTTCAGGACAGCAACAGATATCTCAGGGTGATGAGGACCTTGCTCTGTGGACTAAGGGCAAGAAGAAGATCGGCAGAGTTGCTAGACAGGGTCCCAAAGGAGGGGCCAAACCACAGTAGAGTGGCGGTGGGAAAGAGAAAGACATGAGCACAGTGAGATGCTTTGCTTGTGGAGAGATGGGTTACTATGCAGGACAGTGTCCCAAGAAAAAAAAGAAGAAGTAGCAGGATGATACTGCAGCGGCAGCAGAGGAGGTTGAGTTCAATGCACAGTTTGCGAGAGAGTGTGTATTCGTCAGTTATTTGTGAGTTGATACACCATCCAGCGTCAAGGGGGGAGACAAAGTTGAGGAGGACCTATTGACTCGGAGTAGTGATTCAGAGGGAGCTCAGACTCAATTTTCGAGGACAACATCTTCAGGGGTGATTGGTCCACCCGGGACAACTTCAGTTTTAGAGTTGTCGAGACAGAGGGTTGGTGCAAGGGCTTCAGAGCATCAGATATTGATGAGGAGGAGCAGTAGGGCACCATAGAGGCTTGAGCCTCACTTGGCTATGGAGACGAGCAGATCAGCTTCAGGATCCACTTCAGGTGGAAGTCACTTGTGAGAGACCAAGTTGAGGATCTTGGTGAGATGTCGAGATCCAAATACTCTTGGTGAGATTCCAAGAGTAGTGATCGTTGGCAAGATGCCAAGAGGTAGAAATCCTTGGTGGAAAACCAAGGTTGAGATCTTTGGTATGATACCAAGATCTAGGGGATCTTCGATAGGTGGAGATGCACTTCCATCTATAGATCACGCAGGTTGAGCAGATCTGTGTCAGAGACCACTTTTGAGGATCAGGGTACAACCATACTCATTGAGTATTTGCCAGTAGGCAACCATGTCCACTATAGGGATAAGATTGGGGGTGAATGGCACTTTCCTCGGTAAGGGGGAGTGTTGAGATTTGGATACCTTGGAAAGTGGTCCCCTTGTGTTTGTGAGTCTCTAAACACAAAGGGGGAGACTATTACCCATATTACGTTACTTTATGATTTCACTTTGACTTAGGAGTTTAAGTCAACATTGAAATACGTCACTTAAGTCATTAAAGTGACATTTAATTCACTTTATGGGCGAGTTAAAGGACATAAAGCAAACTAAGGAAAGTGGGTTTCCTAAGTGAGATTTTAGGATTAAATCTCACCCATTGATTAGACATGGCTAGATTGGATCTAAGCCATTGATCTTTTAGGGTTTGTCCAAAGAGAGGCTAAAGGAGGGAATAGGGTAATGAAGAGATTTATTCTTCACTTGAGAGGAGAGGAGAAGGAGGAGAGCTCTTGGGCGCATATCTTGAGGAGAAGGCGCATGAGGTCAAGGGTTTGGGAGGAACCATAGCTTGTTGGTAGCTTGCATGGAGAGGCTTCCATGGAGGAGTGGGCTACATCTTGAGGAGGGGCGCATTCACCTTGAGTAGAAGCGCAATTGCTAGTGAGTAGAGGCGCATTATTCAAAGAAGAAGGGTGCATCTAGCTTGTGGGAAGTTCCCATCTCATGGAGGAGACACATTCACTATGCTTAAGCGCACTCTAGAGTGTAAAGGGCGCAATGGTGAAGGAGGGCGCATTCTTGTGGAGTTTTGCTAGAGGAGGGGCGCACTTGAGCTAAGTGCGCACCATCACTTAGAGGGAGACACTCTTGAGAGGAGGGTGCTTCAACAAGGGCAAAGCAAAGGCAAGGCAAGGTAAAGGCACAAGCAAAGGGTAAAGACAAAGAAAGAGGTCAAGGCACTAGCTAAGGAAGAGGGGCACACCAAGGCAAAGGGCGCCTAGCTTCAAGAGGCTAGCAGGAAAATCTTCAAGGGTTGCCTTGAAGGGTTGTTATTGTACCAAGATCACTTGTATATGTTTTCTGTGTTGTACATTTTGCTTTGAGGCCTTTTATATACATCTACTCCAAATTGGTTTTCCCCATGGGTTTTTTCCAAGGTCATGTTGACCAAAAATTTATGTGTCATTTTTCATGCATGCTTAGAAGTGTAGATCAGCATTTAGAGTTGTAAAGATTGTGAGGAGTGTTATGTGTTTTGAGCATTATTGTATGTGCTAATCATTGGTATGAAAACACTTGCAAGGGCACCTCAAAAGAACACTTAACCACACAAATTATCAGCAGAAAGTTACTAAACAGTTTGTTGTCCTAAAAGGCAGCAAAGGACAGTTTGGAAGTTCAAACTTAGAGATAAAATCTGATCAAAGACAGATCAGATTTAGGAGCCTGATAGTACCTCGTTTCTCTTCAATTTGTGCCCACACCTTGCATGTGAGTGGCTTTGCCACCCTTTCCATATCGTGACGGCTAGTTAGAATTTCTTTTCTTTGCAAAGTAATCAAACTCGTGCCCCGCCTTTTGCCCTGTATTTCCTCCCCTTGCCACTTTGTGGATCTTGGGTAACAAGAAAGGGCAAAGGATTGTGTGGCTAGTTTAATTAGGCACCTAAATCTATTATTGCTAAAACCATTAAAAAGGGGTGGCTTGGGAGGCTAGAAGGGGTTGAAGATAGGGACGGTTTCACTACACTACTGTTGATTTTTCATAAGCTAGGTTAAGTATGAAGTTCATTCCAATTTGCATTTCACTTAACCATAAACAATAATGTTGCAGCAACCAAGATCACAAGAAGAAACACCATGCACAAGAACACAAGTATCCTAGGAAACCCTTCTCAACAAGGGAAGAGAACCCAGCCAAATCCTTTGCTACATTCTTCAAGAGAAAGACCTTCACCACCAAGATAAACCCTAGCACACAAGAGGGTGCTCAAACCCTAGAAGACTAGCGCCCAAGAGAAGTGCACACTTATCCCAAGAAAGTGTACTTGCTGAAATTTCCAAACTCACATGGAAGATGTGTTTCCACAATGGGGAATCTTCCTTTACTTATATTAGACTTGTCTTATCAACAAAAGTGTTTATTGGCTCAACAGGGCCGACCTCTCTAAGTCACATTATAATTATAATTATTATTATTATTATTATTATAATTAATATTAACCAGATTAATCATATTTTATATTTATTATTAATCACACTAAGGTGGGGTCGACCTGTAACCATTACATAACAATTAGGGTTACAGGCAGGTCTGACTCTTGAACAATATATAGCAAAGGATCTGATACACCCACTAGTGCTCATCCACTAGGGGCACATCCATAGGGATGTCATATCTCTGGTTCACTGCATTACATAGAAGAACCAGATCTTCACACATTCACCTGTGCTCATCCATAGGCACGTCCACTCTACATATATTCTTTCCGACTACCTCACACAGGAGAATCATATGGAGTCTTCTCGTCAACTCTGCTGCTCAGAGGAGGATAATACATCATCTTCATTTATGTTCACATGATGATGCACCCATCACTTTGGGATTTCACACGTTCACCTTGTGCTCAGCCACATGCACGTCTAACTCAACAGATCACCTTTCCCACTGGATAATCATCTGGAGTTCTTCTCAACTCTCTGAATGG
>SNQJ01S0000602.1:292443-321517 GCA_010110895.2 Picea sitchensis
GATGCTAGTATGTCGAAGACAGTTTGGTTCTACTAGGCAATTTTTGCCTCCAGCACAAATTTTGTAAGCGGGATTACCGCACCCCTGCGTGGGTTAATATTGTAATAAGTCTACATGGATCATGTTAGGTCAGTTGCCTTAGGTTTTCTTCATTAGGAGAGTTCCTTTCGCTGAGTGTTTTTTTATCCTCAGGAGGTTAATGTGGCCTAACCAGCCGAGTTAATCTCCCTTGAGTTTTTCACTCCCACCCAATAAATCTTCCAAAGTGGTGAAAGGCATTCTAATGAAGTTATTCCTAGGTAGCTAGTGTTTAGGAATGTTGTAAATGACCATGTAAGACAGCACACGAAATTTCGCGGAATTTCGTCAAGTATAGCTAGGTTTTTTTAAGGTTCCGAATTAATTAATTAATTAATTCTGGGTATTTAATGTAAAACTTAGGTCCTGAGATTTGCAATAGGGGTATTTGTACTCAAAAGAAAGCTAATGAGACCCCCTGCACCCGTGGACCAAGTTTCAACTCAGTCAGACAAGTTTTGCTAGGTTGTTTGTCCGCTTAGGAGTTTTTCAGGAAAATGACAATTTTAATTGCCAAACCCAAAACATGGGAAAATGTAATTTGTGTAATAATGGACCAAATCAAGTGAAGTAAGTGGCAATGATTTGAAGAGAGACCCCACCTAACCCCACCTAACCTACCCACACCCTTTACCCACCTTTTAAACCCACATTTAATTAAAATTAAGTTTTAAAAATTTCCCTTGTGAGCTCACCTCCCCCTTCCCACATGAGCACATATAATAATTCATAATTCGTTTTAATAATTCATATTAATGAGTTATGGGCCCCTCCCTTCTCCATGTACGGCCACTCCTTTTCCACTCACATCCCTCTCCACTCATCCCACACACCCCTCCACATCATCCAAAACATATCAACTTTTCCTTACTCTCCCTCACGTAATCCTCACGTCCCTCTTAAATCCCACGTAGCTTTTAATTTTTCACTTAATATAAAGTGTGGTCCCTCCTTCCTTGCTCATGTACCCCCTTCCTCCACCAATAACATACCATTTTGGAGTGTGGCCAGCACATCCTCCCACACGCTCCTCCTCACACTCATGCGTCCCTCACTAAAAGCTCACGCTTTCCACTTTGAATCCACGCTTTCTCTTTTAGATGATGGGTAAGATCTCATGTGGAGATGGAAACATCTCCCTTGATTTAAGAAACATCACGTTTTAGTTTGGAAGCATGCTTTAATGCATGCGTGGATCTCCTCCTTCAACCTATGCGTGGGTCTCCTTGCCATTTTTGTTTAACCTTCCTTGCTTTATCCTCTCTACTATCCTTTACTTACCATTTCCTCCAACCTAAAAGCCTATCCCCTCATTGGTTGTTTTTCTCCATGAGTTGTCCCTTCCCTTGGATGTTTGACACATGTTGAAGATCCAAGAGGGGTCTCCTTAGCCTCTCATGCTATTTAAGAGACCTCTCACTCACTCTTTACTCACCTTTCATTATTGCACTGTTATGCTACTAGTTTCTCACCATCCCACTCTCTCTATCTCTCTCATTATTGTCATATTTCTTCACTGGTTTTGTTCTTGAAGGGCTTGTGGCAATTAGTTGTCACAACCTCTTCCCATTGGATAATAAAAAGAAATAGCTTTGGAGGATTCAAAGATCTCAAGACTTGTCTGGATTCTTTGCATGATTATGAGGTGAACTTGTTTCTGTTTTCAACCTATGCGTGGGTCTCCTTGCCATTTTTGTTTAACCTTCCTTGCTTTATCCTCTCTACCATCCTTTACTTACCATTTCCGCCAATCTAAAAGTCTATCCCCTCATTGGTTGTTTTTCTCCCTGAGTTGTCCCTTCCCTTGGATGTTGGACACATGTTGAAGATCCAAGAGGGGTCTCCTTAGCCTCCCAAGCTATTTAAGAGACCTCTCACTCACTCTTTACTCACCTTTCATTATTGCATTATTATGCTACTAGTTTCTCACCATCCCACTCTCTCTATCTCCATTATTGTCATATTTCTTCACTAATGTTGTTGTCTTTGAAGGGCTTGTGGAAACTAGTTGTCACAACCTCTTCCCATTGGATAATAAAAAGAAATAGTTTTGGAGGATTCAAAGATCTCAAGACTTGTCTGGACTCTTTGCATGATTATGAGGTGAACTTGTTTCTCTTTTAAGTATTATTGTGATTATAGAGAGATTGTTGGGTAAATTAGTTTATTTGGCTAGGCTTAGTGATTGTACAATTGTTAGCTTATATGATTCGGATCTACTAGTGATAGAAATTAGTTTTATATTATTAGTATTTGCAATCATCATCTATTCATCTCACGCTTTGTTTAAGACTTGCAGATTAATTCAAGGAGAAGCTATTGGGATAGATCCAAGTAATCTAATTCTTATTCTTACTTCTCGCTTACACTCCGTAATATTTTCTAATTATTTCCATGCTCTCTCATTTCTGATTTTAGTAGCTAATAGGCTTAGATAGGTCAATTCAAACACTATAATTTTCTGGTTTACACATGCACAAAATTTCAAATACGTAAATTTCGTGCATCTTTTGAGTGTGTTGCAGCCAAATCAGCAAGCAATAGCTTCGCTGATTTTTGCAGATTCTCATTAAAACAAGGGGCAATACCATGCACAACACACCCTCAAGCAACTCCTCCCATAGTGGTAAACGCTTATCTTTCCCTTCTATATTCTAAATCACTGCCAAGCAAGCCCAAAGGAGTTGTACCCAAGTGGGTTTTTGCACCTTCCTTTCATCTTATTTTTGCCAGTTTTAGATTAGATCTCTTTCTTTTATTTTCATGCTTAGTTTAGCTAGATTGGTACAGAGGTTTCTCACATGCATGCCTAACTTAAAATAATCTAGAGTAACTACAACATATGCTAGCTTAGAGCCCATGGAGGCACTATGGATCTCTTACTTTCAGTTTATTTTACCTTGCATGAAATCTTTAATTTTGAATCTATCACACATGCATGCTTAATCAAGCACTAACTTTTCGGTTCACTTTTATCTTCTTTACATGCAAGCAATTGTTTTCTTATGTACATGCATGCAAGAATCAATATCTTAAGGGCTTAATCAACCTTTTACAATTCCACAGTTACTTTCAGTTCTCATACTTCACATTTGCAATATAATCACTAAGAACTCGCTTTGGCAAATTCTTTTGTTAAAGGGCTTCCAAATTTCACGTATTTCAATTTTCAATTCTTTGGCAACTTTGTTGAGCAATTTACAAGCACTCAATCACACTTCACACATTTAGCTCTATAGATCTAAAATTCATTAATTAGACTTAATAGGACACCTTAACTCACCATCTTCGCCACTTCTTGATCATCTAGATAGAGCTAAAATTAATCTCACAATTAATCACTTAATTCATTTTTCAGCCTACAACACCAAGCAATACATTACACACTTGCAAGATCACTAATCTCACTGTCTTTCAACTTACATTCATACGCAAGTTATCATTTATGTGTTGTAGAATTATTACTTAAAAGTGGTTATATCTCTTCATCCTGAGCACTTTACTTTCAAAGCTTTCATCTTTATTTTGTTCCTTTATCTCTTGGTGTGATCCTTCAAGAAGTGTGCATCCACCGGAGGCATTCTCTTCTTGATTGGGTCTTGAGTGCTTTGCATCTCTTTGCCATTGAAAAGTGTACCCAACAGAGCTCTATCTGTTGGGAGCATGTTTGGCTTCATGTGTTGATCTCTTTATCTTAAGTATCTTTAATTCCCGCATATGTGAGCAAACTTGTGAGTATTGTATATCTTGTATCTAGTCTTAATCAGAGCATTCCATTTGTTCTTTTGTATCCACCAGACCGGCTTTATTGTAATACTTTTGTAACTTATCTTGTAAACTAACATTCCCCCTAACTTAGTTGACCCCATTGTCCAATCTTAGGCAATTAGTCTTAGTTGCCCTAGGAAGAGGTCTAACTCTCATACTTAGATAGCTGCTTGCATTTGTGGATTGACATCTTAGGCTAGATTCCCCCGACCTTTTAAATCCAATTAAAACCAATTCCTAGAACATTAAATATTAATCTCATCTAGTAACTAGGGTCTACCCCCCTTGGCTTCCCTAGGAGTTAGCCTAGACGGAAGAGGTTCAAGTCAAAGTGACAGCGTGGACTTTGAACCTAGGCATTGTGCCTCCAAGGACACACTAAGTGAGCAGGACTTAGCTCACGTTTACAAGTGTGTATAAGGACGGCAACAGACCCCATAGCCCTTCCTAAGGCACTGGTCTATCTTTCTCTTCAACCACAAAAAACACTAAATTTGTCCTTTCCCTTTTTTTCCCTTTTTTTTTGTTTTGCAATCTAGAGTTTGATATTGTCTCATCTTTGGTCTAGATTGCTTGGATCTCAGAAGCTTCAATGGTATATCTAATGTTTAGATCTCATACATGCTAACTTGCTCGTCATAGAATACTTTTCGACATTGGCATATACAAGGGTTCTTGGATCTAAGTTTCATTGTTCATCTTTTGGGATCTAACCCTTACATACTTGAGGCGCCCTTGAAGTGTTATGAATTTGATCATTTTTTGTGGGATGCCCTAATTTAATGCTTGAACATGTGGTAAGTTTTTAACTAGATCATCCATCATCAAAAGAATTTTTGCAACGTTGAAGCACATTCATGGTCTGCTCACTCATATAAAGTGAAACAATAAGGCAAATTCTTGAACAATTTTATCTTTTGTGGATTTTCTTTTAGCCCTGTCTCTCGTTTACAATTCTGAATGCATGCTTGACAGAGGTTAAATTTCTTGCTTAGTTCATCATAATCTTCGCAATGTTGCATCTCTTCCTTTCTCTACTTCGTCTCTAAGAATGAATCGATGCTAAAGGATGCTCAACGTCCTCATAAAAATGCCAAACGTTAGCCTTTAATCGGTTACTGTTCGAGGATCTGTTCACTGTCTAAAACTGCAGAGTTTGGGTTTCAATTTATGCTAATGGTATATGCTTAAACACTTATCTTTATGATCAGCACATGTGACTTTCCTATGGCTCTAATTTATGGTTAAAATCTGGTGCAAACATACATTGAATACTGTCCTGATTCTCTGATTTTGAAGAACACTATATGCTATCATTAAATGTGGGTTGATAACCAGTGATCTTTCATGGTTTGGGGCACACAATGTGAATGACAAACACAGGACTTATTTCCGATCATGATCTGAACTTGTTAATGTGTTTCACTTGATTGCTGTCTTCGTCACAATAATTTATTACAGCACTACTGTCTCTGTGATGTATGGCATCAAACTTATAAGGCCACTGTTTGAATGGTATAGCTTTGCAATCTGACCCTTGAAATAGACCACTGTTGGTACATGCTCTATTTACTGTTTGTCACACAGTTTAAATAAGTTTTATTACTGCATTGACCTATAGTTACACTTGTTGAATGTTGACATTACTTAATGATATAAATGTGCTTGTTTACAGTGCACAACTGTCTCACACACAGTAGCACAGATCTGCCCTCTTCTCATTGGTTAGGGTAACTCGTTGGATCAACATTATTTTGTTGTCCTTGTGGTTCATTGGCATATAATCTATGGAGTTGATGGCAATACTTTATGACATGTAACTAAGCATAAATCTTCCTTCCTTTCATTGATCAAAATAACTCATCGTTTTGATAAAAGCATTGTATACTTTCCTTGATTACAAGATCATTGGTTCATGGCACATAATCCTTGATAACGATGGTTCTAAAATGATGAATGATGTGGTGAATGATGATATATTGTTATTGATAACCTTGGCAATCAGATGATTCTACTTTGATCAATACAAGTACTTCATATTTCAAAGAATTTCTTTGAATGAGCATTATTGTTTAAGTCTAATCTTTTATAAGCTCATTGATGTTTTGGCATTTTCTTCACTCATACTTGAATGTGTTTTACCCTGCAGAGAAGATAGTGTTGATCTTGTCAAACCCTTAGTCAAACCAAGTCTTGAAGCTCCCCTTCTCAACTCAACAACCAGACATAGTTTGACCCCTAGGAATACTCTCCTTAGGTTAGGAACCCTAACCTTAAAGTGAATAAGCGAGGCCATTGAGGTGACAGTGGGTGGCTTGCCTAGTAGTTGCCCCAAGCTCTCCTTCGCAGGGCGGGACTTTCCCTTAGCGAGAGTTTGAGCAGTAAAAGGTCATATCATGTACATATGAGGTTTTAAGTTATCAATATTTTATGTTTCAATAAAGTTATGATGTAAAGTTGTCATGACTTAATATTTATCAAGTCATATCAATATTAGACGTCGGTTGATCTGTAAATTGTCGTAGATATTCCACTGGAACAATTTGTCACAACATGATAAATAAAATTGAAATCTACACTATGAGGGTTAAATTCCTTTTGATTCAAGAATATTTAGTTACTGATTTTCTGCTTATGCATGAAATATATAAAATGCGGAAGTAGATAACAGTAAAATAAAATCGCACACCATCCACTAAATAACACAGATATTTGCTCTGGGAAACCCTTACAGGAGAAAACCCAGCTAGAAGGTGAGGTTGCCCTACTCTCTTTTCTCTGGTGTGGAAATAACGTGAGTACCAAGGAGAAGGCACTCTCTATGAAGTTACCTGAGACTTGTGGCCTATTAGGCTACTACAGAACATTAACCCCCTTTGTTATGCTCTCTAATTTCCCACTCCCAATTGGTCTGCTCTACTATGGAACAAAATACAATAACATAGAATGGAACCCCTTCTCCTCCTAGTGGCTCGGTATTTAACATACCCCGATAGCCATCTACGGGTAGGTTTTTGACTTCCTCAATCCCCAATTGTGATAGGGTTTTGAACCTTCTAGAATCTTCTTGAAATTACATACGTGGCTAGCCCCATATGCGTGATTAATGGGGGCTGACATGGCATCCTCTCATACCATAGTGTTCAACACAGTAGGTCAACTTGCGGGAGGCATAACTTTTGCATACGAGCTCCAATTGACGCGATTTTTGCATCGTTGGAAAGGTCTCGATGTGCAGAAAAGTGTCACAAACTCCACACTACATTGGGAAAGTTTTAACCCCAAAAAATGTCGTTTGATGCCTCAAAATGGCCTCGAAAGGTTCCGGACCCCAATTTTCCAAGCTAGGATCTGCCACTAAAATGGCCTTGCAAGTTGATTCTTCCAATGTTTTCCATTCTGAAAGCATCGAGATAGATGAAAAATAATATAATGATCCAATCCGGATCATACCTCCCCATTTAGGGAGGCTTTTGGTCCCCAAAATCTTTTACTGAATGAGGTGAGGAAAGTTTTCCTCTGCCTTCTCCTTGGAGTACCACTTTGCTTTGCATGGAAGTTGTCCTTTCAACCCAATCTACCAAAGGTCATGCTGCACCTATCTTGTAGTTTTGGACCGCTTCTGCAAAATTGTCCTCTGCTAACTCTGCCTGAGCATATAGTGCTAAGTCCTCTATGGAAGGTAGGACTTGCTCCTCCTCTTGATCCAACATGGAAGGCTCAAAGAGTTTGAGATTCTCCACATTCACTACTGAGTAACTGCGCATGTATGGGAGTAGAATGCGTTTGTAGGCATTATCTCCCACCTTTTCCAATACCTCAAAAGGACCATACCGCAGAGCCTTGATCTTCTTACCAGGACCATGTAGCCTTTCCTTATTCAGTTGTAACCACACTCTGTCTCCCACTCTAAATGTTCTCTCTGATCTTTGTTGGTCATGTCTAGCCTTGTACTTTTCTTGTGACTTTTTCAGTGTCTCTTGTACTTGCAAATGGATCTGCCTGGTCTTCTCAACGAATTTTTCTGCTTTTAATATGTTTTCTATGACATCCTCCCTCACTCCTCCTTGTTGTCCATATACAACATCTAAGGGTGAAGGTGGAAAATATCCAAAGCAAGTTTCAAAACGTGACTTACCAGTAGAAGTGTGGGCTGCTCTGTTATAAGAGTGTTCTATATAGATCAGATTTTCACACCAGATCTTTGGATGCTTCTAATTGTAACCCCTCAAAAGTTGCACCAAAGTCATGTTGACTACTTTCGTTTGCCCATCTGTTTGTAGATGGAATGTTGTAGACCTCTTCAACTTAGTGTCCATCTTCTCCCACATTGTAGTCAAAAATGCACTAAGAAATCTAGTTTCTCTATTTGAGATGATGCTCCTTGGTATCCCAAAGTGCACCCAAACCTGTTCAAGGAACTTGTTTGTTGTTTCTTGTCCACTGATGGTCTTTTTACAAGGCATGAGAATGCACATCTTGTTGAACATGTCAACTTCCACAAATAAATAGCCATGTCCCTTTCATGTTGTTGGTAACCCTCCCACAAAATCCATGGAAATGCTTTCCCAAGGTCGAGTGGGTACAGGGAAGGGATGATATAGAACTTGCTTCCTGTCGTTGGGCTTGTTGGTACAACAAAGTATACATCCTCTAATATATCATGCTACATCTTGCATTGTAGGTCAATACACATACCTCTATAAGTTGGCAATTGTCTTCCCAACACCAAAATGTCATGCAACCTTGGAGATGTGAGCCTCTTTGATAAGCTGCAATCGTTCACCTTTAGGAACATAGAACTTGTCGAGCTTGTAGAGTAAACCATTCTAGAAATGATAGTCAACCTTGATGTCACCTTCTTCTATATGAATTTGGCCTTGTAGTTACTGAAACACCTCCTTGAAGTCCTCATCTTATGTGTATGCCTATTTGCATGCATCATGGGTAAAAGGCTCCATGTGCATCAAAAGTTCCCAAAGCTGTAATCTTGGATGTGGGTGGTCGTGAATGCATGTCTGCCAACTTGTTTGTGTTCTCCTTCTTATACTTCATGACTAGATGAAAATGTTGTAAGAACCCCATCCATTTGTAGTCCCTGGTTTGTTGTAACTTACTTTGGGACTGCAAATACTGGAGCGGCTAGTGATCTGTGTGGATGATGGTCTCCTTGCCCATTAGATTGTGCTTCCACTTTTTGACAGCTTGTACCAAGTCATAGAGCTCCTTGTGTAGGTAGGGTAGTTGAGAACCACCCCATGAAATACTTCATAATGATAGCAGACAGACATTCCTCCTTACATCACAATTGCTCCTGTGGCATATTCGCTTGCATCTATCTCCACTTCGAAGGGCTTCTGCTAGTTTGGTAGTGCAAGCACTGGTGCTTGACTGATCTTTCTTTTCAGCTCATCGAAAGCCTTTTGTTGATTCTTCCCCAATGAAAACTCTTACTGCTCGTTATTATTGCGTGGAGTGGTGCACTATGCAACTACTTATGAAAACGAAGCTATGAACTTCTGCAAGTATTGTGTTGCCCTAACAAAGCTCCCAACTTCTACACAATTTGTAGGAACTGGCCATTTAATGATGGCCTCCATCTTGGCGGGATCTATCTTAAGCTCGCCTCCACAGATCACATACCCTAAATACACCAAAGACTGTTGAGCAAACTCACATTTCTTGAGATTGGCCAATAGTTGGTGATTCTCGAGGGTATGTGAGATGTGCTCCTCCCAAGTAGCACTATAAACTAGTATATCATCCAAATAAACAATAACAAATTAAGCTAGATAAGGTCATAAAACATCATTCATTAGTCTCATAAATGTAGTTGGTGCATTGCATAAACCGAATGGCATAACCAACCACTCATACAAACCTTGCCTTGTCTTGAAGGAAGTCTTCCAAGTATCTCATTCTTTGACTCGTACCTGGTGACATCCTTATTTCAAATCCATCTTACTAAAGTACTTGGCATGTTGCAGCTGGTCCATCAGATCATCGATCCTTGGCAGAGGGTACCGATTCTTCAGTGTAATATTGTTCAATGCCCTATAATTGATACACATTCTCCAAGTTCCATCCTTCTTGGGCACAATTATGATGGGTGACCCACAAGGTGAAGTACTTGGTCGAATCACACCCTACTCCAACAACTATTGCAACTTCTTCCTTACTTCATTTGCTTCTAGAACAAATTATCTATACACCCCAATATTTGGCAAGGGAAAATCTGGCAATAATTGGATTTCATGCTCTACTTCCCACTTCGGTGGTAACCCTTTAGGCTCCTAGAACCCTCCTTTGTATGCATGTAGCAACTCCTCCAACTGATGTTTCTGCTCTTTAGTACACCCTTCCAAGGATGTCTTTACTTTTAACGACTCTTCACCAAATTGACTTTCTCTTAGAAAAAGTAAAACATATTTCTTACTAGAACTAATCAATTTCTTAGCTTGATTGGCACTTACCAGTGAAAGTTTTGATTTTCTTTTGTTCACATTGATGATGAAGGAT
This sequence comes from Picea sitchensis, assembly GCA_010110895.2. NCBI lineage: Eukaryota > Viridiplantae > Streptophyta > Pinopsida > Pinales > Pinaceae > Picea > Picea sitchensis. The sequence continues at coordinate 302,809 of SNQJ01S0000602.1, forward strand.
TTTCCATCCTTGATGAGGCAGTATTGATTAGCTCTCTACATGAAGATAGCATCCCTCATATATATGTAGGGGCTTCCAAACACTACTCCACATACATCCAATGGTGCTACATCCAATTCTACTTCATCTATAAAATCAACACTTACAGCGAATTTAATCTTGCACTGCTTTGTTATCTTGATCTTTGCATCCTTGTTTACCCAACCCAATGGATAGGGGCTAGGATGATCGTGAACCTCCAATCCAAGCTTGTTGACCAAACCTATAGCTATGAGATTATCCTGTGAAAAAGATTCGAACAGAGCATGTATCTTGGTTTTCTTGACCTGAATCTTGATGTGGAAGAGCTTGTTCATCGCCTTCTTTTCTTGGTGATGAAGGCTACTTAGATTCACCTCCTTCTACACAGATATGAAGACAATCGTTTCATCCACATCAAAGGTTCTTTTTCTTTCCGTCCTCCTTGCGGTTCTTCAGGTTCAGCTCTGGATGTAGTTTCCAACATTTTTCCGCAGTGTGGCCATCAATGTTGCAATGATTGCAATGGTTGCTAGGATCTTTGCACTGATGTGTAGTGGTTGTTGTCTTCTTATCTTTTCCCCCTTTCCACTTCTTCTTCCCCTCCTTGGAAGCTTCTTGGTGATCTTTCTACTTGGAACCACTTGGTTGCCCTTTCTTTTGGTCTATGTTTTCCAAGTACTACGCCTGTACACATGCCTCATCCACTATCCTTGGCTTGAAGAGCATCACCTGCTTTCGTAGATGACTGTGTAAACCCCCCAGATACTTGAGGAGTACAATTGGGTTCTTCGGAGAGATACCCAACATGATGGCCATCTTTTTGAACTCAGTGGTGTACTCTTGTACACCTTGTCCCCTGCCTCTGCCTAAAGTAGTGCCATCGGATCCATTGGTCCTCTACATACCCAATAGAGGTAGAATTGGGACTTGATAAGGGTTTTGAAGTCCTCCCACCTAGTTACCGGTGGATCACCGTCCAGTCTAAGTGTTTCCGTATGACCTTTCTATTAATATTTTTGGTGTAACTACGGAAGATATTCTTGTATATTTGTTTTAGTCAAACCTTTAAAAATTTATTATAATTATATTGTACAAGTCCACTCAACAGAAATTATTATATTATTGGTATTTTACTTATAATTGTAAAAAGCCCCATTGTGACTAGTCGGCCCTGTTTTATCGGTTAGTTAGGTAGAGAGTCATGTCTCTTCAAGAGACATTGTTGGGTATAAATAGAAGATAGGTTCCTCTCATTTGGACATACACTCACACACTTCTCTTATGCATCTTGGAGCGCATAAGAAGGTCTAGCGCACAAGTCTTGGAGACTGGTTCTTTTGGTGTTTTGGTCTTGGTCATTCTTGGAATCTATATTGAAGATTTTGGTTGCTTGGTTTTCTCCCCCACAAGGGTTTCCCAGGATAATCTTTGTGTTCTATTGTATCTGTGATTCTCTATCTTTCAGTGATCCTACTACAGTTGCTATTGGATTAAGTAATTGTAATTGTGTCACTAGAAAATTTAAAATTCCAAAACTTCCCACCAGGTTAAAGCATGGTCGTCTAACTTCAATCTAGCAAATGAAATCTTCTGCTCTTCATCTATATGGTGAACACTAAAATAAACTTCTAGTTGTTGCAACCAATGATTCAGTTTTAATTCGTCGATCTCACCTTGGTATGGCTTTATGTTCACTTTCGCTTCCATCTTGAATAGGGACTGTGAAGGGTTAACAGCACTCGAACTCGGCTACTCTTTCTCAAATTCTTTTCGCAACTCCTTTCCCTAGTCTTCCTGATCTCCCGCTTTCCCCTCCGATCTAATCTCTGAGTTAGAGCCTCCATCATCTCCGAACGGTCTGAACTTGCTTGTTATAGCTGCCATGAGGAAATTCATATTGCAACTGATGTCGACGACTTGCGCTTCCAACCTCTCAAATTTCTCTTCTGCTGAATCTAGAGGGTTGTTATGAACAGACTCGGCCGCCATGGCTAGGGTTTCTGTGACTTCTCTTTAAGCCAATTCTTGGATCCTGCAACTTCCCACAAATACCCAAAAGAAAAAACTTGCTATCATACCAATATGATCTGTAAACTGTAGTGGATATTCCACTGGAACAGTTTGTCACAACAGATCTGATAAATAAAAGTGAAATCTACACTATGAAGGTTAAATTCCTTTAGATTACAGAATATTTAGTTATTGATTTTATGCTTATGCGTGAAATAGATAAAACGCAAAAAGTAGAGAACAGTAAAATACAATCATACACCATCCACTAAATAACACAGATATTTTCTCTGGGAAACCCTTACGGGAGAAAACCCAGCTAGAAGGTGAGGTTGCTCTGCTCTATTTTCTCTAGTATGGAAATAATGCAAATACAAAGGAGAAGGCACTCTCTATGGAGTTACCTGAGACCTATGGCCTATTAAGCTACTACAAAACACTAACCCCCTCTATTATGTTCTCTAATTTCCCACTCCCAGTTGCTCTGCTCTACTATGGAACAAAATACAATAACATAGAATGGAACCCCTTCTCCTAATGGCCTGGTATTTAACATAGCCCGATAGCTATCTAGGGGTAGGTTTTTGATTTCCTCAACCCTCAATTGTGATAGGATTTTGAACATTCTAGAATCTTCTTGAAATTACATACGTGGCTAGCCCCATATGCGTGAGTAATGGGGGTTGACGTGGAATCCTCTCGTACCATGGTGGTCAACACAGTAGGTCAACTTGCGGGAGGCATAACTTTTGCATACAACTCCGATTGACTCGATTTTTGTACCATTGGAAAGGTCACAATGTGTAGAATAGCATTATGGGGTCCATGTTGAGTTGGGAAAGTTTTAACCCCAAAAAATGTCGTTTGATACGTCAAGATGGCCCCGGAAGGTTTAGGACCCCAATTTTCCAAACTGGGACCTGCACTAAAATGGCCCTGCAAGCTAATTCCTCCAATTTTTCTACTCTGAAAGCATCGTGATAGATGACAAATAATATAATGATCCAATCGAGATCATCAGTATTGTAAAACAATAAGCCAATCTTATCGAAGCCATGTAAATGACTCATCTTTTGGAATAATTAATCAAAATCTATAGTTATTCTTTCTTCCAATTTGTCATTATGAACCTGCAATTGTATATCCAAAATTTTGATATTCATGATGACCCTTTCTAACATGGTTTACAAGTCACATATGTTTTCGGAGATCATTCTCTTAGTCAACTCATAAAGATCATTCTCTGCTCTATGTTTTACTCAATAACCGATACAATCTTTGATGACATGATTTTTTATGGACTGGTCAGTTGACGTGGAGGAGAGTAAACTGTCACTTCCATCTTGAGAGAGAATATTATCCCAACTTAAACCAACATTTTGAGTATCTCTACAGTTTCACGTTCTCAATCTGAATCACTCAAGCGCTCTACTTTACACATACATATTATTTGACTATAATTGCTCTCAAAGAGAAACACTAAAGGAAGTTCCATTTCTAAATACATCCTAAATGCATTTCAAATGGAAAACAGATTCCTTTCTAAACAGTTGAATATTTTTTCCAACAGTCAAAAAGATATAGACCTTGCATAGATTAACAATTTACAATGATGTTGAAATTCATACATATGGGTGGATATTATGAATATAGAGAACTGCAGTTTTACGTCTACAGACATAGGCGATAAGGGGATTGAATGAAGACCTACTAAGGTAATTACATTGTTCCCCATGTATTTAATGATTATTTCCATCACTTATCTCTAATTTGCACTCTTCATCAGAAAAACTGCAATGCCAACTCATGTAGAAAACTGAAGCTATGAAACATACCTGAGAGCACAAATTGTCCATCTGGGCTAAAGCATGCCTCAAGATTATCAGAACAAGCTTCCAAGACAAATCCGCAACGCTGCACATAAAAATCAACAAAGATTATACAAACTAACTCTGTAGTTATAAACATGATACACTCTATTGGACATAAAATCTATGTAAATGACGATGTACCTTGTAAAATGTTCGTGGAAAGAGATCTGATGCTACATGGAATTTTATAGATAATGAAATATTCATAAGAATTCATGAGATTTGGGATCTAATGTGGGTGTGCACAAGACATTCTAATAGAGTGTTCACCATCCTCCACCCTCTTAGTATCGCAAAGATGACAAATTCTTTCATTCCACGGTGTTTTAGGAATTGTCCAACACCCTGTTTCACTATGGAGCTTGTGAAAGTTCATTCTTATTTTAGCAATGTTGATTTTCTACTTTACGCTAGTTATAATAGATATTGTTGATCTTCTAGATTAGAGTTAATGACCTCTTTATAGTCTCTTAATTTTATCTTATCTCCTAATTCTTTATTGCACCAAATTTCTCCTTAAATTTAGATGAAATAGTACTTTTAATGGTATAAATATTATGCAGAGTGACCTCCTCTATCTTCCAATGATTTAGCCTAGACATGGCATCTTTATGCCAACCCCTCTCGAGCCACAGCTGGTTTTGACTGAAGTGTAAAGCAATCTTAGGAAGCCTCTTTTCCTTCATGTTCATTGTCTTGTGCTTGTAAATTAGGTACCTGGTCATAGCAAACTCTCAATGGGGGAAAGACCTGCTTCTATGAGGAGGTTAGGATAGCGTGTATTGCTTTTAATTTTAAGATTATAAATAATAAAACACTTTTGGATTTTCTCGATCTTCCTCCACAATTCTCTAGAGATGCTAGAACCCAAACTTCACATCCATATAAGATAACAAGAATGACGAGAGTCTCCAAAAGGTGTTTCTTTTTCTCCCAACCTGAAATCAATTGATCTACAGTTGTTTTCAAGACCAAAATAGGCTTTCCACCTTCCATTAATTCTTTTCTCTATGTGATAGTTCCAATTAATCTTGTGATGAAGATCAACTCAAAGATATCTGTATGAACTAACTTCCTCTAAGTTGTTATTGTCATACACAAAACACATCATTCAACCAAAATATTGTTGATTCACTGACAAATAATAATATGGTTGTTTAAGGGTTCTCAACTAAAAAATAGTAAGTGAGAGACGCACATTTTTCATGACAGTATTGGTCATGGGATGGCATAAATGTATGTGATTTAGTATCTGAATATCATAAGGGCTGACGGTTTCAACAATCTATACTTGTTATTAATGAGAACCCACATCATAGAGAGAGTAAGAGGAAGTGATTACCTACACATTCTTTGCTCTTAACAAGAATGTAATATATGCCACTATACATTACAACTAAAATAAATGTAAAATGTATGGCAAGGGATCGAAAAAGCACATAAAGAATCAACAATCATTCCATGTTTTACCACTTTAAAAGTCACCTTTACTTGGGTATAGACCTGAAGCAAAGCCAGATTATTGGGGGCACCTTGTGTTGATTATGAAGATACTCTAGAAATATGCACTACCCTATGGGCTTATGGTAGAGAGAGTTTAAGGACAAATTTTTCATGATTTGTATCTAGAGATTTCTTAGTGTTCCTCTCTGGGGGATAGAATTATTCTGGGTGATTTCAATCAGTTTTGCAAATATTGGCAATATATTGCCAACATCACGATATATCGTGATTCTTTCAGATCAGCAATATTATCACCAGAAAAAATCGCAATTTTTTCAAATTTTGAATATATCGCGATATTTTGAAAATACCGCGATATATCGGCAAAAGAATATTTTGAAAAGTCAGCAGATTTTTGGATTTTTTTGCTCGGTTTGAAGAGAGAAAGCAGAAGATTGAGAACAAAGGGGTTATTCTCTATTACATTTTCCCATAAAAGGGCTAGACGGAGGGGTTTCTTTAGATGTTTAAAAAATTGAATATTTTCATATTTTTAAGTTTGTCGATATTTTCCAATAGTTTCCCCAATGTTGTCGATAAGTTTCTTTCTGGACTCTCGGCGATATATTCGCCAACACAATGTTTGCAACATTGATTTCAATACCCACATTGGGACTCTACAAATGTCAATCCGTTATTTAATCGAGGATGCACTATGCCTTCATGAGATGGACCCAGATGATGTTGGTTTGATAAGGTGTTCAAGAGATGGAATTAGAGTAATCACGACATATGGGAGATTGCTTCTCCAATTAGGTGAATATTATAGTCTCTTTATTCTTAATAATCTCTCCAACTACCCAAACTCCAACAAGCACACTTGCTTCCACCACAATGGGAAGGCTAGTGTGGCTAATTATGTTTAGTCCAACCAAACTTTGATCCCCAATATCATGAATCTCTTGGTTTCCCACCCACTCCCCATTGTTGACTATGTCTACCTTTAACCTTTCCTTTATCTTCTTAAACGCCCCCCTTTCCCTACTGTTGAAAAATCTCTCGCTATTTCCAGCACCTAGATAAATTACTACCATGTGTATTTCCTTGCTGATAATTTAAATTACAGCACATAGAATAAAATATACTGGTTGGAAATAAAAACAGCGGAAGTAAAATAGAGAACCAAACTTCACACATGCACACAAAAAAATTTCCCTTCAAATCAGCCATAGTTTTTTAAATCGGAACCGGGCATCGAACCGGTCACCTATCAACTCGGACATCAAACCGAAACCGGATCGACTCGGACCAGTTTGATTTCAACGACTCGGTTCAATAAAAAATACAATAAATAATTAAATTTTAATGAAAAAAAATATTTTAAAGATTTCAAACCATGATTCCAAACCATTAAGACAAAATATGAAACGTTTGCTCATCTATATACCATGTTAGGGTGTATATATCGAAATGGCACCGAGTGCAATACATATCAGCAACAAAATACATAATCAGTGAGGCTCTAAATGGCCTCTACAATCCATAATGCCCAGGTAGCCCCCTTCCCTATGACAAGTTTCCTATGTTGGCCCTTGCAATTTTCGAAAGGAGAGAAGCCTCTGGAAGAGCAGCAACAGAATAAAGATGGTTGGGAATTCATTGTTCCTAAACCCGAACCGCCAACCAAACGCTGGGAAGGGCCATCTAGAAATGATAAAGATGACCAGCCCCCTGCATTTGTAATGCTTCATGTTGCTGGAAATTTTTTATGTTTTTATGATGATTAATTATGGACTTTGGTTCCAGTGGTCGCCAGCATGGCAAATTAATGTTCTTGGACTTGGATATTCTTTTGTTCGTCATGTTCAAAGTAGACAATTGTCATACCAGCTCATTTGAGGAGGATATTTGAAATTTCATAAGCCATTTAAAATTTCATTTTCAGGTTTTACCAGAAACTTGAAATTTCATATTCTTCCTTCTTACCCGATGATAAGCCCATTCTCATTGAGGATGAGGTCTACAAGGTCTCCATAGTGCTAACTAGCTAAAGGTGTTAAATAAATTTGTCACTATCAGCTATAATAGTTTCATTGTGCTCATCCCAGCTGGAACCTCATGTTTGATATCGACCGGTTTGATATCGAACCGGATTCAAACCGGTCGGTTCGACAGGTTCGATATCAAACATGTCGAACCGGTTCGGTCGGGTTGAAGGTCAGGTCGATTCGGTCACCTATCAACTCGGTTGGTTTGGTGGTTTGATAACGACCCGGTCCAGTTTTGAAAACTAGGAAATCGGTTTTTCATTAATAATGACTCCAAGCTTACAAGGGCTCCCTTACTGGGAAGATGGCCCACTAAGGAAAAATACAAATACAACAAACCTGGCAACTCTAGCCCTGAAGAAACCCTCTGCTAAGTTGTCCTTGGACATCCCTGTACGATCTGTACGCACCCTTATAGCGCGTATGTACACACCCTAGACTATCTATCCGACACGTAAGTATGCACCCTGGGCTACCTACCCGGTGTGTCTATATGCACCCTAGACCACCTGTCCAGCACGTACGACGTTGCTCACCTGTAGAATAGACTCTGTCACTATACGGTTGCTCCCCAAAAATATGTCCTTCGACTTCTGGCTGTTGGTTTTCTTCTCCTTGCTACACTGCCTACACTTTCCTCCTTTGGACTTGATCTAGATGAAAGTCCTTCACCTATTTGAGATCCCCTTGAATCACAGTCCTTCATGACTCAAGCACTTGAGAAAAAGTCATTCTTTCCTTCTGTCCTTGGTATCTTTCTCCTTCACCTAGCCTTGCTTTTATAATCTCGAGTTTTGATCGAATCTAACATAACCCTAATCTCCAAAGTGATTGACAGTTGAGATTAGATCTCACCTCACTTGAGATCAATGGCTAAGATTCATTTAATTCACTAATGCTTATAACCTTAGCATTTCATTAAATTAATCTCACTTTAATAAAAAGCACTTTACTTTAATAATTCCTTTAAATTAAAGTAAATTACTAAGGTTGAATGCTTTGGATGACTTCCACACATCTAGACACTTAGACCTGTGCGGAAGTACGTGTCCAATGCTACAAACATCAACACTTCCTCTTAGTGGGGAAGGTACTTTTGGAAGAGCCACCTGGAACTAGTTGTCCCTCTGGTCCTGGCACAATGTCCCACACATCATCCTGCACCATGGCATCCCACCAATCATGTTGGTCTGATGCTTCCTGAACACTGGAAGACTCAGAATCAATGGTGCTACTCATTAGTACCACAAAGTTTGGAAACTTCTTCGGAGGCCTACTCTCCCTGAATATGCTCCTAGGAGCCTCAACATGCTCCTAAGCATCCCTCAATGTCTGCATCAACCATCTGGGTCTCCTAACAGAACTAGAAGGGGCTAACTCCTCCTCATCACCTAAAGATTGACTCGCTGAACTAGAAGCCTCTAAACGATGTTCTCACTTCAAAGCCTCTTGCTCCTCGTTCTCTACCAGTGACATCGGTCAACACACATCTAAATGCATAAGATCCAAGATCCCCTTGGACCTACTCTTGTTGCTTGGAAAAGCAACCTTCGCATTCTTTCCAAGTGAACACCCTTTGCACACGCCTTGTTGCTCAATACTGAAAACTGGGAGACCGGTGACAATCTCCCTCAGAGTCGGTAACGCCTTGTAGTGCAAGTGACCCATCCTCATGTGCCATAACTCACACAAGTTGTCACTGTCATGTACCAAGGGCTGAACAAGCTTGCCCTACAACCTGTATAAACTTCCCTCTAATCCCAATGCTCACTGCTATGTCAGGGCTAGCTCCCTCTGGACATATGAGTACTTGCACATACATGACGGAAAAATCCATATCCTCCATAATTGAGACTAAGAGCAAATTCTTCTTCAGTCCCGGGACATATAGCACATCATGGGCCTCCAACGGACCTTCTGACTCAAGCTGGAACAAAATTGTTCCCTCCTTCATGACATACTTGGCATCATCACCAAGCTCTGTCAATGTTTCATGGAAACCTGCACAAGAGACCTAGATAAAGCAAGTACAAACAAAGCTTATCAAGAAAAGGACGAGAGATTCAATATGGAAGAATGAGAAAATATATGCACACTACTCCAATGAGCTAATCAACATCGAATATTACAATGAGTGGGCAATATACACTCATATAGGAAAGAACATTCCATAATTAAGAAAAGTGAACAACCTATTAGCACTCCAGGAGTCCTTCTAGGTTGTAGTTCGAAGAAGCCTGGTAACTTAAAATGTGTTTTGGTTTTATGTGATTATTGGATCAAATGGGATACTAGATAAATGACTTACTCTTAAAACAGTCAAATACATAACCAGTTGAGACAAGGCTTTCAAGAATTAAATATCAGATAAGTAGTTGAACTATGGATGAAGAATTTTATATTTATCAACAAGATCAGATGGGTGATGGGTTGAATAAAGATAGTGTAGATTACTATTAAATCAAGTTTATGAACTGACAATGTGAGATAACAGTCACTAGCAGTTAAGACAAACTTAAATTAAAACAATCATTCAAAGTACAGAAAAGAAAGGAGATGGTAATCTGACAATAATAATGAAAGGAACATGTGCTTTTGTATTATATATGAGAAAAGTCTATTACAATAGTAGCATGGTCTAGTCTCCAGACTCGAACCTCTAGTTCATCAAATTTACAGGCTTTATAGCCTTTACAAACAGTTCAGGATCCTATAAAATTTGATCTTACATTCTAAAAGTAGAGCAAAATCAAATAATATGATATATAGGATCTAATCCTAAAATGAAAGTAAAACCCTTATCAAGTCATCTTCTGCAAACTTCGACAGCTCCAATAGTCTTTGACATCTTCAAGAGCATGACTAAGCACTTTGAACTCCTTCTTTGACAGTTGGATGCTTGTTGACCAAAAGTAGAAAGGCCTTTTATCTTGTTTACCTTAATCTCTACCTTAAAATCTGGAAAGGGATATTGTTCTTCATCAGTTTAATTATATATTTCATTTAGAACCTTTTCCAAATGATTTGGAAATCAAAATCTTCGATCTGAGCAAAAAGATGAGGATTCTGCTTGTTTCTGCACTTTCGATGGCTTATGAATATAAACAAGGGAGAATTAGCCACCGAAAGTTCAGGGATTCGGTGGCTTAGCTAACACAATTTCAAAATTGTCTGTACCTTGCAACCTGAAAGAAAACACAAAAGAAAGATATGCTTCTTTCAAACCAATTCATATTCTCTGCTATAGATATATGCGTTGTCATTAAATCTGAATGATAATGCTCTGTGTTCTTGTGTGTTGACAAGTAGAAAATCTTTCTCCAATGTAACAAGCTTGCTATTTTGTAGATTTATGACCGGCATTACACCAAAAACACCTTGTTTCTTTACCAAACTTTTATCTTTCTGATACAAAATCCTGAGACGGAATGCAAACCCATCCATCAGAAAATCTACAGCATCTTCAGCATCTATAGACAATATACCCCAACACTTATGCATACTCTCAGCAATTTTGAGACAGAATGCATGATTTCGTTTTCTCAATTGCTATTTCACCAATTTGCCACTTTCCAGGACCTTCCAATTGAATTATGACCTTCAGAGCTTGGATACAGGTTGGCACTAATATCTCAGGATACTTTTGGTTTTCTCTCTATGTGGCAAGAGGATGCGGCTTTGGATAGAATACAGAAGTGTGCCTAAATGTTGAATCTAGTAGTTAAACACTAGAGATTTGTAATGGCAAGTCATCTAGACCCCGCAAGCGTTTAGATAGAACTTCTAAGGCATCCAACAAACTTTGCATGGAATCAATTGGATCTTTGTCTCCCTGTAATAGTGCAATATCTAACTGATCTCCAACAACAGAAATATCTCGGGACGATAAAGACAGGTGTTGACACAGAGTGTATTCCATTATCTTCTTTATTATTAAATGTTTCTTCCAATGTTCACATTCCCATACTGATGCTTGGATATGTAGCTTAGCTTGGTGTGTTGACTCATAATATGACCTGTGGCTTGAGCGGTGACTTAACTCGTGACATGCTTAACTCGTGGCTTCATCCTTCTACATAGATAATTCCTCGTGGCCCTTCTTGCATACAGCCTGGTGCCTGTTGTTAAATTTGTAGCTTCAGCCTGAGACTTGACTCGTGGCTTTACATCACACTCTGATGCGTTTCATTAAAACTTGTCAAACACTCAAAACCCAACTATACTTTCCACAAGACAATTGTATATACATTCTCTGTCTACAAATCAAGCATTTAACAACTGTCTATTTGGCGTTTATTTTGATTTGCTCAAAAATCAAATCCCCAAGGCATCAAATGTTTAGATTCTATATGGAGTGGGAACTGGCACTTGCACTTTGGTGACTTGTGATTTGACTTGTAGCTTATGGATTAGGTATATGTGATATGGCTTAGGTTTAGGATAGTTTAGGAATAAAACACTTAAGCGCACACATCACTTTTTGCTTTGGGGAATTTTTTAAGAAATAAAAATATACATTTTTATTTCAAAAGATAAAAGGCAATAAATCTAGAGAATAACTTTTATTTGTGTCTTTGTATTGCAGATTAAGAGGCATAGTATCAAAGCAAAAGAGATAGATAAGGCATTTTTCAAGGCTTGATGAAGAATTGAGAGTATGATACTGGCCAAAATACCTATAGGAATGATAAATCAAGTGGCGAATAATGAGGACATTCTCAAAAAATACCAGTGTATTTTTTTATCGCTAACAAAACCAATGAGCTCTTCTTAGGAATACATGCATGCATAATAGTGATGGTCTAAAAATGGAAAGTCTAAAATAGAACTAGCTAGAGTTAACTAATACTAAACTAGTGAGTTGAAAATAGAAATATTTCCAGCACCCCCCTGGACATCACTATGGAGTAAAAAATGAGTCCCGACAACTAGGCCATACTAGGTACTCATGTGCAATGCAACTAATGAACATTGAATAAAAAATGAGGAAAGAGGGAAAACCACGTGGGAACAAAACCCCCCCTCAAAAGACAATGCATCAAAAGAAGAAAAGGCACTTGCTAGGCAATTATGTTCTTCACTCCAAGACGATCCCGCAAATTCTGAAACTTCTGCTCATTGAAAGTCTTCGTGAAGATGTAGAAATCTTTATTGATATGATGAAGTCCTTTGGCAACCTATCTTGCCTTGTACCTCTTGATCGTGTGGACCCATTTGCACCTAAAAATATTCCTTTATGATGGAAGTGGAACCAGATCCCAAGTCTGATTCTCTAGGAGTGAGTCATACTCCTCTTGCATGGTTGCTTGCCATAATGGATTGCCCACAGCTTTACTGTAGGTCTGTGGATCGAAAGATTGAACCATATAACAATGCATGGGCATCTACATGAGAAGGCTCCTCATGTTGAGATCAAGTCCTCCTCGAATCCAATGGATTCTCTGCAAGGACACATGTTGCCTAAAGCATGGACTATGCCCTCTTGGGAATCTACTGAAGCTTCGACGTCGGCTCCTTATCTGGGTGTACTACCTGCTCATTTCCATGTACAGAATCCGAGTGTATGGAATCATCTCTGATGTCTGGGACTGATGGAAGCATAAGAGTCTCTGCATGTTGGACTGGTGGTACATGCAAAATACTCTCATGTGTAAGTAGTAAAGAGGAGTCATAGTCAGCAAACTTAGTGAATTTGTACAACCTTGATTTGTGATTTACCTCACCAATTGCAATAATGGAATTGTCATGCATGTCAAGTACAGAAACTGAATCTGATGTAAATTCAACCCTTTTACCTTTCTGAGTGATCTGATAAACTGAGAAGATTTATAGAAACCTTTGGAACATGTAAAACATTCTCAAAACTGCCATTAGAGAGTTCCATTCTTCCCTCTCCTGCTACTGCTACTAGAGTATCATCCCCCATGAGAATAGGGGGTCTTGAGCATGAACTCAAAGAAGTAAAGACTTCCTCTTTGGCTGCCATATGATGTGATGCGCCAGAATCTATAATCCATGAATCAGATGAGGAATTAATTGCAACCAGAGCATGATGATTACCTTTCTTAGGAGCATGATCTTCTTCCTTCTTATTCTTGGCTCCTTCAAAAATGACGTTTCCAAGGTTGTTATGTTGAAGCACCTACGCCATAAGATCGATTTGCTTCTTCATGCATGTGGATTCTTCATGATTCGGTTTATTGCAATAAGTGCATTTTTTCCCTTCTTCTTCTTTTTGGAATCTGAAGAATCTTTGGAACCTGAATAATCGTTTAAGGGTTTGGAATATCCCTCCTTTGGCTCTAGATGTGATTGCCCCATTCTGTTATGTTTGGATGATCCTTTTCCATCATGCATGGTGAGTGCATGTGCTTTGGAATCCTTGATTAGGCCCATCTGAATGAGCTTTGCCTGCTCATGTGTGAGTGAATCAATGAACTACTCCATGGTAGGCATCTTCCATTTTGATCCCAAGAGATATCTACGAGAATGGAAAGTGGAGACCTTAGCCAAGATTGTTAGAATATGTTGGTCTACCTCTGTAGACTTTTCAATACCACAAGATGCCAAGCTCAATATTAAAGATTTAAACTTGGTAAAGAAATCTTGTATATTATCAAAACTTTTAGGATCCAAGGTATTCAACTCTACCTCAAGCATATGACCTCTCATCTCATCTTGCTTTCCGAAGAGACCTTCCAAGGTGATCCAGATCTCATTTGGAGTCTTGCATGTGGCAATATGAAACCATAAATCAATTGAAATTAATTCAAGAAGTCATGTGGCCTCATCCTTACGGTTCGCCCATCTGGTCTTCTCAATCGTTGATGTAGGTTTTGTTTCTGTCACCATCGTCAAATTGTACAATCCTTTTCTTTTGAGTTGGAATTCGGCCTTCGGCTTCCATTCAAAATAATTGTACGGTGTTAGAATTATCACCAAATTTGACTGAAGAATTGGTGTCGTATCCATCCCTCTTACTAGTTCTGAAAAACCCAGAAAAATGTGCCTGAGAAAGCACTGAAAAAACTCTTTTTCAAGAGTGTCTCACTGTCCTAATGGCCAACCTAAGACATTGTTGAACCCTGTGTGAAGGATACAATGCAACACTTAGGATGGTGTAACACCCCTATGCAAGGCTAGACTGTGTCACTTTCAAAAACTGTGAAAAAATGGCTGTGACACTATCCAGAAATTTCCAATTTTATAAGTGTGCCTGCGACTGTTGCACCTTTGGACAGGGAGAGGTCGCGACACTTTCAGATGCACAGATTACGCTCTTAAAAACTTTGGTTTCCCTCTTCTTTGGCTTGTCTGGTTTGCTCCAAGAAGCTCGGTTATGATACCATGTCAATGTTTCATGGAAGCCTGCATAGGAGACCTAGCTAAAGCAAGTACAAACAAAGCTTATCCAGAAAAGGAAGAGAGATTCAATATGGAAGAATGAGAAAATATATTCACACTACTCCAATAAGGTAATCAATATCGAATATTACAATGAATGAGCGATATACACTCATATAGGAAAGAACATTCCATAATTAACAAAAGCGAACAACCAGTGAGCTCTTCTTAGGAATGCATGCATGCATAATAGTGATGGTCTAAAAATGGAAAGTCTAAAATTGAACTAGCTCCAGTTAACTAATACCGAACTAGTGAGTCGAAAATAGAAATATTTCCAACAAGCTCTACATGGATCCTTGAGTCCCTCTCCGTCAGGATGCTAAATAGCTCCCATGCTTCTGTCATATTTTCTGCCCACTGAGAAAAGAAATAGGAAAATACATCCAACTCCTACAACCCAGCACCTCTTCCCCTATTGTATGGCATTGTACTAGCGACCTGTGCGATCTGTACGTGCCCAGCACGACCTATACAACACGTATGTATGTGCATGTGTCCTCTGCACTGTGCGTATGTACGCGCCCTGCTGCACTTGTCCTGCACATATGTGCGCACCCTACTGCACCTATCTGGCACGTATGTACACACCCAGTTGCACCTATCCAACATGTATGTACACGCCCTGAGCTATCTGCTTCGCGCATATGGTGTTTCTTGCGGCTTTGTACGTCCCGATGTGCAGTTGTACCTGTTGTTGATCTGCTACCCTTATCTGTTTGTTGTTGCCCACTAGCTTCTCTTCTCCTTTGGACAAAACTGATCTCTAGGTGAAAGTCCTTCTTCACCCTTGTCGAGATCTCCTTGAGTCATAGTGCTTCGTGTTTCAAATACTCAATGTCTCTCTTATGTCTTATCCCTTGAGTTGATCTCTAGATGAAAGTCCTTCTTCACCATTGTTGAGATCCTCTTGAGTCACAGTCCTTCATGTCTCAAGCACTCAAGGTCTCTTGAGCAAAAGTCCTTCTTTGCTCTCTCTTGTGTTTCTTGTGTATCTAAAATTTGTCTCCCTCTCAAAGTGCAAGCTCTGATACCATGTTGAAAAATCTATCAGTATCCCCAACACCTAGATAAATTACTACGTTGTGTATTTCCTTGTTGATAATTTAAATTACAACACACTGAATAAAATATACTGGTTGGAAATAAAAACAGCGGAAGCAAAATAGAGAACCAAACTTCACACATGCACACGGAAATTCTTCCTTTCAAATCAGTTTTTGATTAATAATGACTCCAAGCTTACAAGGGATCCCTTACTCGGAAAATGGCCCACTAAGGAAAAATATAAATACAGCAAACTTGACAACTCTGGCCCTGAAGAAACCCTCTGCTCAGTTGTCCCCGGACGGTGATGTATGATCTATATGTGCCATGTCCAGCCTGTACAGCGCGTATGTATGTGCCCCCGTAGAACAAACTCTACCATTGTACGGTTGCTCTCTATAAATCTATCCTTCGATTTCTGGCTACTAGTTTTCTTCTCCTTGTTGCAGTACCTGCAACTTTCATCCTTTGGACTTGACCTCTAGATGAAAGTCCTTCTTCACCTATCAAAGATCCCCTTGAATCACAGTCCTTTGTGCCTCAAGCACTTGAGCAAAAGTCCTTCTTTGCTCCTGTCCATGGTATCTTTCTCCTTCACCTGAACTTGCTTTTATAATCTTGAGTTTTGACCAAATCAAACATAACCCAAATCTCCATAAGTGATTGATGATTAAGATTAGATCTCACATCACTTGAGATCAATAGCTAAGATTCATTTAATTCACTAATGCTAATAACCTTAGCATTTCATTAAATTAAACTCACTTTAATAAAAAGCACTTTACTTAATAATTCATTTAATTAAAGTAAATTAGTAAGGTTGAAGGCTTTGGACGACTTCCACACATCTGGAAACTTAGATCTATGCAGAATTACATGTTTGATGCTACAAACATCAACACCTACCTCCCCCTCTCCCAAGATCCTATGACAACCCACCTATCACAATTCACATCAACACTGACTATGTCAATTCCTATGGTGCTTGCTTCTCCCAACTTGTCCCAAACTTTTCCTACTTTTTTTCTCACTACTACCACTACCAAATACTGTTATCACATATCCTTTGATAAGCCAACTAGATTCTTACCCCCGCACCATCCACCACATCAAACGTGTCCAGCAATGTCCCATGAACTGTTGGTATGATGAGGAATGCATAGTTATTCATAGGAACCTTTGCTTTGTTCTCACCCAGGACCCATCCTCTATTACACCTACATGTAGAAAGTACCAACGTCTCCTCTAGCACAAGAGACATGAATTTCTTGCTCTGAGGATAGGCAAGCTTCTTTCATGCCTCTAAACTTCCCCTAAAACATTTTTTTGTACTCTCCTCCCTAAGAATACCCCTCCTCTCTTGAACATTGATTTCCATTCTTGTTCTCGCATGCCACCTCCCTCTATGGCATACCATAGCTGTGGAAATTTCAAATGAAAAAATGGATTTAATGCAAAATAGAAATTTTACCTCATAGGTGTAGCCATTGCCTTGCAATCCAACATCCCAAACATCTTCAGGATTTCTACTGTATACTTCCTTTGATTCAGAAAAATCTCATCCTGTCTCTGCCATACCTCGGGACCCAAAAAGTAATGCATCATCCCGAGATCTTTCATTTAAAACTAAGCAACCATTTTTTTCTCTTACACTCTGAAATGAGCTTTTCCACACATGTTTACAAATAGGTCATCCATATACAACAATAGTATTTACGGACTATCATCCACAACCTTAAAGTAAAGGTTAGGATCTGCATTGTTGTTTATAAATCCCAAGCTCGTCAGAAAATTGTCGATCCTGCCATACCATGCTCTGGGTGCCTGCTTTAATCCATATAAAGCCTTCTTCAATCTATACATTGAGTGTCCCGCAGTTGTCATGTACTCAACAGAGTGTTTTGTGACTACAAGGACCATTCTTCCTGATCAAGTTGCCATCTGTGCCACATGAAGAATTTCAATCCGATGTTGAAAGCCACGCACTTTGAGTCTTATGTCCTTCGAAGACTATGCCATGGGTCATTATCCATTGGTCAAATTACCATGACCAATCATGAGAGAATGTTAGCCTGATGTTGAAACATTAACACTTAAGAATAACTTTTGAAATTACCTAAAATCTGAACACTCCTTCTGCATGTGATGACCTCCTCTTCTTCTTCAATACATGGATATGCACAACTCTATGTCTAAATAGTCATGCTTCATGTTTCTTCCAATAACTGTCATTATGGCTCCTTCTCAGAGCTATTACCTGTGATGTGCCCAGAACAAGAAACAAGAACAACAAAAAAGCATTTCCTAGAGGAGATCAAGTTATCTTGTGCACAACTATATACAGTGACCCTCAAAATGATACATCTTCTTGTTGGAGTACTTCACACACACCTAGGATTTATTTTTCCTAAGGTTTTCCATGTTTATTAGTCATTATTCAGTCTCCTATATTTTAGGAATAATATTCCTCTAGGGAGAATATTCTCTTCAGTTTGATCAGTTGAGTGGAATCTAGATGCTACATTGAGATTATCACCATGCAGCATTGGGATCATCACCAGCTAATGCGCATTGTCCTTGGGATCATCACCAAACTAGTGCATTACTCATGATTCCCTAATCTCCTCCTCACTTCACTCTGTTTCAAACAGTTAACTAAAGACTGATAGACTAGTTAACTCAGACTAGGTGGCAGTTCACTCCCGTAACTTTCTGAGAGAATAGACTAGGTGGCAGTTTACTCCCGTAATTGTTGGTGTGTATCCAGATCAATGTTGCCAGAGCGCGAAGCGAAGCGGGAGCGTTTTTAGGAAGCGAAGCGTCGGGAGCGTCATTTTCAAAAAATCCTTGGAAGCAGAGCGTCCC
>SNQJ01S0000602.1:329719-408155 GCA_010110895.2 Picea sitchensis
TCCTCAATGGGGATTAATCTAATAATAAAAATAATAATAATGACATGATTAATCCACAATGGGGATTTAATCCAATAACAAAATAATAAGAATGCTCTTCGCAGTTACATTATTTCAACACTCGGGGGTGGCATTTGTGCCTATGGTTGGGTGACAATATTGAGATATTGTCTATGGTGAAACGAGCACACCTATTTTTCTAACAATTCTCACCAAACCCCCAGTGAAGGGGAAGTTTGTCTACTTCCAAGACAAGCTAGGAGTGGTGCAGAATAAATCCCTCACTAAGAGGGAGTGTTGATGTTTTTGTAGCATCTGGGAGGTATTCTGACATTGACCTTGGTGTCAAGCATGTGGGAATCTTTGTTGGCACTCACATTGCATTTTTGTTTTGTGAAAACCCCATTTATATTGAGCAGGGGCTTGAAATTGTTATTGTTGGGCCTTTGCACCCACTTGGAGGAATAAACAATTCTAATTTATTGTTGAGTTTAGTAGGGGCTTCTAAACTCACTTTTAGACTCCTATAATAGGAGAGGCAATGTGAGGAGGCAACACACATCTTATATTGTCATCATGTGTTTGGCATGAGTGAGTTAGCACACTTGCAAAGGGGGTTGAGGAGGCAAATTTCAGCAAGGAGATCTTCACTTTGAAAAAAAATGTCCTAGGGTTTCTGGCCTAGGGTTTCTATCTTTTCTTTCTCATTTTTCTGCCAAGGAGGAGAAGTTGCAGATGTGAGCCACACGTGTGAGGAAGAGGAGAAGAGGTCGCACATATGAGGTCGTACACTCCGTACAGCAGGTCGTACCACACATGCGAACTGTACAGCAGCAGGACAGTCGCATGTGCAGACCGTATGGCGCATTTATTGCAGGTCGTACGACACGTGCAGGCCATACAGTCGTAGATTGACTGTACAGCCAAACGTGCAGGCCATACAATCGCACGTTCGGGTTGTACAGCGCACTAATTGCAGACCATACGTGTGAGAAGGGCTGACGTAGGCAGTCGTACAGGGGACACGTCAGCTACGGTTTCTGGAGATTTGTAAGTTGGAAGATTTTCCAGAATTTGTTGAAGTTGTAGTTTTGCTGAGAGGACCAGTTTTTTTCCTTGAGATTCTCAATCTGAAAATTTTACTGGATATGAATGTCTCTTGTGCATGGATGATTTCTCTCTACTCTTTGTGCTTCCGCTATAATTTTCTGCCATAATTTCAGTGTAAAATTATTCAGTGATAACAACCCTAGTTTACTGTTTGAGGTCACTTGGAAGTAATTTTCAGATCTGAAATTGAATGCATTGAATGCTCAAATTTTGACAATCTTGAGTGACTCTCTCCCTCACTTATTTTGTAAAATATTAACCACCAAAATGTATTGTTGAACCAAGTTTAGGTGTTTAGAACACGTCACATGCTTCCTATAAACCCTCGACTTGCCCTCTTATAATTGCCAAAGTGACTCCATAGCCCAAGTAGGTGAGGCACTGGTCTCCCTTTCACTCATCACCCAAGCTCGTCATATTTTTCATTCTTTTCATCAATATTGTTGCTAGGTTCTCTTTACTCCCACTACTACTACACGAAATGAGCCTAGTTAACCAATAGGGAAACCCCCCTTCACTAGGAACCTTTTCATGAGTCTAAAGTGCAGGGGAGAGTTGGTGAGGTGACAGTGGCCAACCTCCTGAGTTCCTCGGAGCTAGCACCCATCTTTGGGACTTTAAGCTAAAGGTGTTGGTTTGTGTGGTAACAAGGACCCAATTTGCTACCAATTGATTGGGCACGATTGGAGAAAGTTCAATCTATCATGCTCCAGTGTATGATACAATGAAAGCAAATTGTAACACTCATTCTATCAGCAACCAACCCGCTTAAACAAGATCACAGGGATGTACCTACTCTAGTTGGTGCCAACATCAAAATGACTCATAGTTCAAATCAAGAAGTCAGACGCCCATTACAAAAACTTTCTCTTCAACCTTACATGTTATGAGAGCTTCGCCTAATTGCACCTAGGCTCCATGTAGGATTACTTAGTCAGGTCCTCTCAATCCCAAGCAATTCCCAAAGGACATTATTAGACTTTGCATTGGTACTGTTATCCCCTCGCCTAGGGATAACTAAGGAGATCACGTCTCGAGGCCCACATGTCCTAAACATGGCCCCAGAGAGCCCCTCTTTTCTTCAGTGCAGTCCATTTATCAACAACAGCAGTATCCATCACACCAGCCTTGTCCTAAAATAGTAGTAAGTCTTGCTCCATGAGGTAATGAGTCCAGGTATCATGGTATGTATCACTCTGATTTTTTAAGCACTTGAATATGTTGCATTGAATCCTTCTTCATTTCATGACGTTTGATTGGAAATTATGCTCTTTTCCTCGTTCATACCTGGAAGGGCGACATGGTGCCCTATTAAGTTGATCTCCCTTCAAGATGGGTTCCCACTGGGTGGGTCTGTGAAAGGTCATCGTCCGTTCCCTCCATACTTACCACTTTCCATCTTTATCCCTCTCATCTCCCCTACCTTTTTTTGGGCATTGGGATTCGCTACACTAGGAAGGGTCGTACCTTACCTCGTGGGAAGAAGGGTCTAAAGGCCCAGAGGGTAAAAGCAGATGGAAAGAGTTAAAAGCCAATATTGAAACCTTTGAGATGCTTCGCCCAGGGATCCCCGAGAAAGCAGTGAAAAGCTTCCCAGTAAGAAAAGGGGACCCATAAGATACATAAACACTCAAGGTGCTAGTTGATGGATAGGAGGTCTCATCACGAGTCGGCCTATTATGACCATGGGCATGTAGCGGTATGACACTACCACCTATCTGGTCACCAAACCAGGGTAGTGACTCTTGGTGGCATAGCCAAGAGAAAGGGGGTCTCATCACGAACCAGCCTTCTCATCTCCGTGAAATGATTGTGGATAACGCTGTCACCTCTGGTCATCAAGCCAGGACAGTGACCCTCAACTATTCCCTTGAAGCACAAAAGAAAAAGATCAAAAGCAATAAAACTAAGAGTAAAAGGCAATGAATGGGCTAGGAAACAATAGCATTTATTGAAGATTTTCCAAGTCCTATCAGTTGCCAATTAGGTGTGTCTTTGACCACAGATTGGCTCTAAGTTTCAACTGTTATGTAAATGTTTTGTTGTTGTTTTAGGACAGCCAACAGTTCAGGAACTTCTTGCTGATTTGTTACAATTGTACTTGCAATTTTAGGTGCTCTAGCATGTAGTTTTAGTAACCAGAAGTTAGCACATGCATACTAAAATAAATACAACACACCCAGTGATCTTTACAGCTGAAAATAAGCAGATCTAAGAGACTAACACACATCATTTTGTACACAGATATTTTTGGTCAACATGACCCTGGATAAAACCCTCTCGGGGAAAACCAATTTGGGATATATGTCTATATATGAGGAAAGTAGATGGTGGAATACAGCAAGTACAAAATATAGATGAACCTGATACAATAACAGCTTAATCCAAGCTGAAATACAAGTCCAAAAGAACCAGGTGCACCCAAAATAAATGCTCTCAAAACCACCATAACTGCTCCAAATGCAAGCTGTGAACTCAGAATAGAAAACCCCTCCACAAGAATGAAGCTCTAATGTGTGGCCTCCCTCTGCAACTAATCCCACTACAATCTGACGGGTGAAAGACCTCCCCACTACTGATGCACCCTCCTCAACAAGTGCGCCCTCCACAGTAATGAATGTTCCTCAATAATAAACCAAGCCATAAGCTGAATGCCTCCCTCCATGAAAGCATGAACCCAAGCTCAAGTTACCTCATGCAACAAACCTCATGTCAAAGCTCCATCTCTTCCTCTCTAAGTGAGCAAATCAAGTTATGAGCTCTCCTTCACCCTTTGCGCCCCTATTGAACCTCCATAAGGAAACCTAAGAAATCAATGGATGAGATCATCCCATCTCCCATCTAATCAAAGGTTGAAATCACCCAAAAAGAATCTCACTCAATAACCCACTTTGGGTTAAGTTCCCTAAGTTCACTTTATGTCTCTAATTCACCCACAAACTCAATTAATAGTCATTTTAGGCATAAATGACAAATTTTCACTTTTGACTTAAAACTCCTAAGTCAAAGTGAAATTAGACACAAAGTACAAGGCACAAAGTGTATAGTACATCCCACATGTGTCTAGGAGAGAAGAAACACATGGGGAACACCTCCCAATGTACAAAAACTCAACACTCCCTCTTACTGAGGAAGGTATTCCTCACCAAGCCCATCTTGTCCCTGAAGTAGACATGTTTGCCCCTTGGCAGGGCCTTGGTGAGTATATCTGCAACCTGGTCGTTTGTCGATACATACTGCAACTGAACTGCGCCTCTCTGAACCCAATCACCAATGAAGTGGTACGTGATCTCAATATGCTTCGACCGGTCATGAAACACTGGATTCTCAGAGTTTTATGCAACTATGATTATCACAGTGAATGACAGTCGGTGGCATCTCCTGACCAAACAAACCAACCATCATCTTACGAAGCCAAATGGCCTCGCAACTGGCCTGACTGGACACCATATACTCTGCCTCGGCCAAACTCAAAGCAACTGACTTCTGCTTCCGGTTGAACCAGGAAACAAGTCCTGACCCTAAACCAAAGCAGCACCCTAAGGTGCTTTTTTTGTCAGCAGCACATCCTGCCCAGTCTAAGTCTATGTAGCCAACCAAACTGACTCCATCTCCTCTGACATAGTCTAGGCCATAATCAACTATCCCAGCAAAGTACCTCAAAACGTGTTTAACCCCAACCATGTGAACACTCCTCGGCTCAACCATATATTGACTGAGAGTGTTCATGGCAAAACAAATATCTGGTCTAGTGTTAACCAGATACATGAGTGAACCGATCAACTCCCTGTAAACTATGGCATCTACCAACTGGCTATCTGAAGCACTAAGCTTTTTCCAGTTGGTAATCATAGGTGTAGACATAGGTCTGCAATCCTCCATTTGAAATCTGCTCAAAATATCTATTGCATACTTTCCCTGCCCGAGAAATATGTGACCCTCCTCTTGCCATACCTCCATACCCAGAAAGTAGTGCATCAATCCAATATCACTCATCTCAAACTATGATGCAAGTCCCAGCTTGCACTCAGCTATGTCATCCTCGGCTCCAGTGATGAACAAATCATCCACATATAAAATGAGAATAAGCGTGTCCTCACCTCTAATGATGAAATAGAGGTTAGGATCAACATCGCTCTTCTCAAAGCCCATCTGAAGCAAGTATGTGTCTATGCATGAATACCAAGCTCGGGGAGCTTGCTTCAGACCATAAAGTGTCTTTCTCAAAAGACACACGTGAGTCTCCCTCTCACTCACCTCAAACCCCTGTGGATGCTCTATGTACACCTCCACATCAATAAAGCCATTCAGAAATGCGGTCTTCACATCCATCTGGTGAATGCTCCAACCCATCTCTGTTGCTATGGCAATGATACTCCTGATGGAGGTGTATCTCGCAACCGATGTGAAAGTCTCGTCGTAATCGACTCCCTCAATCTGAGAGAAGCTTTGTGCCACAAAACGAGCCTTGTGTTTCTCAATGCTGCCATCTGCAGCAATCTTGGTCTTGTACAACCACCTAGAAGTCACAACTAACTTCCCCAATGGCCTCGGAACCACCTCCCAGACATCATTGCGCACAACGGAGTCATACTCCTCTACCATGGCCTCTCTCGAGACCTGTTGGTCCATTACCTGCGCAAATGTTTGTGGCTTAGTATCCTTGATACTCGTCACTAGTGCCAAATATACTCCCAATCTAACTCGAGGTCTTCTCTCTCTGATCTGGCTCTTGGGCTCCCATACATTCTCTCTGGCCTCCTTCAAGGTCTCCTGAAACCATCTAGGTCTCCTCTTTCCTGAAGTGATCAACGGAGAAGTAAGGTCTCTGTGCCCAAGAGTGACTTCCTCAGGACACGTCTCAACACTCTGAGATCCTGAAGTTTGTGCCCCCTCTGACTGAACATGCTGCGACTGTGACCCTGAATTTGTGCATGGTGACCCTGTCACCCCCGATACTGGTGTACCTGAAACCTGAGGTTGTGCTCCCTCTGAGACTGCAATCAATGGCTCTACATCATCCTCAACTCTGACTCTCGACTCAAGAGATCTCTGAAAATCCCTATCCTCCTCAAATCTTACATCTCTGCTCACCAACACTCTCCTAAGTGGCGGAATGTAGATGCGATAGGCTTTGGACACCTCTGAGTATCCAACTAGAATCCCCTGCTGGATTGTGGGGTCTAGCTTTGTCCCCCTCTCCGAGGGGACATGAGAAAAGGTCAAGCACCCAAAGATCCTGATGTGCTCGACATCGGGCCTCCTACCAGTGAAGGCCTCCTGAAGAATCATCTTCCCCAATATCTTGTGGGGGCTCTTATTCTGGCGATAAACTGCAGTAGCACATGCCTCTGCCCATAAGTACAAAGGAAAACTCTAATCATGCAGCATGGATCTCGCTACACCGGTAATGGCCCGGTTCTTCCTCTCGGCAACCCTGTTCTGTTGGGGGTTGTATGGTACAGTCGTCTGTCTTTTAATGCCATGTTGGGCACAGAAGTCTACAAACTATCTCGAGGAATACTCTCCCCCGTTATCCGACCACAAGACTTTGATCCTCTTTCCCGATTGGTTCTCCACAAGAGCTTTGAACTCTTGGAACCGTGTGAAGACCTCACTCTTGTCCTTCAAGAAATAGATCCAAGTCTTCCTTGAGTAGTCATCAATAAATGTGAGATAATACTCACAACCACTCAAGGACTTCCGATTCATGGGCCCACACATGTCCGTATGTACTAAATCCAGTATCCCAGTTGACCTGGTGTCACTACTGGGGAACGAGGCCTTGGTAAAATTACCAAGTGCACACCCTTTGCAAACATCCTGATGCTCTATACTGATCTGTGGCACTTCGGTCACAACTTCTCTCAGTCCTCCGAGTGCTCCATGATGTAGGTGGGGCCATCCTACGATGCCATAACTCACATATTTATCTGTTGTTGTCGTTGCTCGCTGCCAATGCATGAAGAGGCTGAAAAAGCAATCTGAACAGTTTGCCATCCCTCACTCCAATCACCTGTCCCGAGGCAAGTGAAGACCCCCGAGGATGAATGAGTACCTCGGTGCCTCTAAAAGTCACCTCAAGACCTATATCCTGGAGGGTGGAAACTGAAATCAAATTCTTCTTCGGCCCAGGGACATAGAGAACGTCCCTGAATGATATAGGTGGCATGCTATCTCTTCGAAAGGTAATTGTGCCAATCCTAGCAACTCTGACCAATGTGTCATCTCCAAGAGCAATTTTAATCCTGACCTCGGTGTCTCTGAGATCAATAAAGTCCTCTCGAACTCCAGTCATATGGCTCGAAGCCCCACTGTCAATATACCAGATACTGGGTGTCATCTCAACTGAAGTGTAGCATATGAGGAAAGCACACTCTCTCTGAAACTGTGTCTGAAAATCTGCCTCCTCTATTGTAGTTGCGGTACCACCCTTCTTCTTCTTCCTGTTAGGGCACTGTCCAGCATAGTGCCCGAACTTCTTACAAACAAAGCACTTCACTTTGCTCATATCTCTCCTCTGACCACTGTTGCTCTCTCCTCCACTCCCTTGTGGTTGGGCCCCAAACTTGGGACCCTGCCGACCCCCACAGTCGGCCTTCTTCTTGCCCTTTGTACAAAGAGCAAGATCGTCATCACCCTGACCAGACTGTTGTTGCCGCTGTCCAAAAGCCTCGGCTACAAGCCTAATCTCCTCCTGGACGAATTCATCCCACATCCTCTCCCACGTAGGCATGACCTCCCTAGCAACAATAATGGACCCCACGGTTGGGTGAAGCTATTCATAGCTTGCCTCACCAAAGAGTTAGGGTCCACCACCTCTCCGACTGCTCCAAGCTCGTCTCTGATCTGAGTGTAGCGACCAAGGAATGAAGTTACCGACTCATCCTTGATGATGCGAATGCCCCTGAGTCGGTAATGAAGAACCATCTTCTGGTTCTCATTGTAGCTCTCATACAACTTACATAGAGATGACCACATCTCATATGCATAAGTCTTCCCCATCAAATGGGGTATGATATGATCACGAACTGCATCACAAATGGTCCTCTTTGCCTTGTTGTTCATTTTCTTGAACTCTGCCACCAAGACGGGAGCAGTGACAGGAATGACCGGAACAGTCGCCTCGACTATGTCCCATAGCTCAAGGTCCTCTAAGACAAAGACCATCCTCGCCTTCCAAGGCGACCAATTGCTAGCCCCAGCTAGCATGTCCTCAACACGCATCTGAGATGATGACATGTCTGCCAAACTGCACTCCCAACTAATGCTCAAACTGCCAAGGAACGTTGCCTGACTCCTGTCAACACAAGTGTGCAAAGAGACAAGCATCCTACGACCTCACTCCTAGCAAAATAGGTGTGAAAAGAGGTCAAGTCAAATCAGCCTCACTCCTACTCCGTAGGTGTGGAAAGAAACTGGCGACAAAGTGCCAAAACTTCCCAACTGTCCTCTACAAAAATCTGCCCTCTAACAACCACTGAATGAGTCAATGGCTGTCCACAAAGTTCTGCCAAGAAGATGTATATGACAGCCAACACATGTGTTGTCCAAACTGCTCAAAAATTCAGCCACCTCAGCTCTGATACCATGAAGATTTTCCAGGTCCTATCAGTTGCCAACTAGGTCTGTCTTTGACCATAGATTGGCTCTAAGTTTCAACTGTCATGTAAATGTTTTGCTATTGTTTTAGGACAGCCAACAGTTCAAGAACTTCGTGCTAATTTGTTACGGTTGTACTTGCAATTTTAGGTGCTCTAACATGCAGTTTTAGTAACTAGAAGTTAGCACATGCATACTAAAATAAATACAACACACCTAGTGATCTTTACAGCTGAAAATAAGCAGATCTAAGAGACTAACACACATCATTTTGTACACAGGTATTTTTGGTCAACATGACCCTGGATAAAACCCCCACGAGGAAAACCAGTTTGGGATATATGTCTATATATGAGGAAAGTAGATGGTGGTCTACAGCAAGTACAAAATATAGATGAACCTGATACAATAGCAGCTTGATCCAAGCTGAAATACAAGTCCAAACGAACCAGGTGCACCCTAGGAAGGTGCACCCCCCATAAATGCTCTCAAAACCACCATAATTGCTCCAGATGCAAGCTGTGAGCTCATAATAGAAAACCCCTCCACAGGAATGAAGCTTTGTTGTGTGGCCTCCCTCCGCAACTGATCCCAATGAAATCTGACAAGTGAAAGACCTCCCCACTACTGATGCGCCCTCCTCAACAAGTGCGCCCTCCACAGTAATGAATGCTCCTTAGTAAATAAACCAAGCCATAAGATGAATGCCTCCCTCCATGAAAGCATGTGCCCAAGCTCAAGCTACCTCATGCAACAAACCTCATGTCAAAGTTCCCTCTCTTCCTCTCCAAGTGAGCAAATCAAGTTATGAGCTCTCCTTCACCCTTTGCACCCCTCTTGAACCTCCATAAGGAAACCTAAGAAATCAATGGATGAGATCATCCCATCTCCCATCTAATCAAAGGTTGAGATCACCCAAAAAGAATCTCACTCAATAACCCACTTTGGGTTAAGTTCCCTAAGTTCACTTTATGTCTCTAATTCACCCACAAACTGAATTCATAGTCATTTTAGGCATAAATGACAAAATTTCACTTTTGACTTAAAACTCCTAAGTCAAAGTGAAATTAGACACAAAGTGTATAGTACATCCCACATGTGTCTAGGAGAGCAGAAACACATGGGGAACACCTCCCAAGGTACAAACACTCAACATTTATGACAAGGTGCAGCGCGCCCTTTACAAAGGCACCCACAGGTAAGATTTTACATTTCCCTGTTATCACATGCACCCTATGCAAAAACACTTACCCCATACCACCTCATACACTTACATGATCTAGACTAGATCCCACCAGGGAAACACCCCAAACTTAAGAGAATACACTGAGACCTTCTCCAAACGTAACTTGTCAAATTGCATAATGTCTTTGAGCATTTGTCTGGGTTAAGGGGGGTTTGATGCACGTGTTTGGGTAATTTAATTACTGGATGCGATTTACATGCTATGATCCCTGTGACTTATGAACCCCTGGAGGGCGTACTTCTTGTTGTTGCAGGACCTTGCTCGGTGGACTGGTACACATGAGGGAATGATTAGCTCGGACCTTCAAGAGGGCTTAAAGCCCACAAATGGATGTTGCAACCCCAGCCAGGGGTAAGAAGAAATTGAAGACTTGCATCGGCAAAAAGGACGTTGCCTTTGGAGGCACCCTGGCAGACCTAGACCAAGGGGGACCTTGCTCTTCCACATGGACGTTAGCCCTTAAGGGCCCTAGACGTCACCATCATAACCCTAGACGTCATCCAAAGCTATGGTTTTCATTTTGGAGGCATTTATGAGCCTGGTGGCACGTGTGGGCATCATCTGGGGCTTCTGGAGGCCAAGCGCCCCACATTTCTAGCTCAATGTTCCACCTATGGGCCTCAACGTCACCCTTGGAAGTGTTTTTAGATGCAAATGAATTTTAATTATGTCAAATTTGAATTTTATTGTAAATTGGCCAAGCCGGCCTTATGTTGACCTAAAATTAATTAAAGGTCAAAAGTTTTGTATAAATAAACATAAAGTACTCTCATTTTGACATCACAACTTCTCATACAAGAGAAGAGGTCTGAAATTTGCGCCCTAGTGAGGGCTATTGGCTGAAATTGTGAGGCACACTCTTGTATAAGGCTATTTTTTGCAACTTGGATCAATCTTGAAAGTTTTTATGGTGATCTTGAATGGTATTTTCATGATTATTCCTGGTGCAAGTAAGTAAAATCTGCATTTTTTGTCATCTATTGAATGGTTTGTGTATGGTTTTATTTGCTCATACAAGATTATGAAATTGCATGGTATACTTAATGCTTGAAGTAAGGAACTTAAATTGCTACTTTCTTACTTTCTATTTGCCAAGCTTCTCATTGAATTGATCTAGTATCTAGTGAAACCCTAGAGCCCTAAATTCCTAGCACTCTAAGGATTTTGACTTAGTTATCTTTGCATAAGTTCTACTCCATAAGAATCCTAAGGAAAGTAAGGTGCTAGGGCCTAGAATTGCCTACAACCTAGCATCTTGTCTCTTGAGGTCAATGCATAGGGAGACTTAAGTTACTACTCCTATTCATTTTCCCTCTTAGACTTTTGTGCATTATCAAATTGATTTGCAGCCTTAGAAGAAGCCGTCCACTTTGACTCAATAAGCCCTAGAAGGCACTAGTTTTTGCCTCTCTCTTGTTGAAGGATTGATCAAACACTCAAACACTCTTCTCCTAATCTTTTACTAAAACTATCGCTAACCCTAGTTTAGCCTCGATCACTAACTTATTTGTTGTTGTTATAAATGTTTGCTACAGCCATCTAATTGCAGCAAATTTTCTGCATACTCAAGATTAATTGCTAGCTATCATTTTAGAAATTGCTTATGACAAGTTATTATCATTCTACTAAGTCAATGCTATCTTTTCATTGTCTTTTCAAGCTTTTCTGAGGAGTATTTGTTGCAGCGGTTACATTTTATCAATTGTTGTTGTAAACTTATTAACTGCTACAATTTTATATCAGCTAGCATTTATTGTCACTGTCCATTGTCTACTGAGGTATAATTATCATATTTGTACTTGGAATTCTTGTATATGCATGCTATATTGTCTTGTTCCGAGCAGGTACATCAAGCACTTCATTAACCTCATTTTTTAGACACGGATTTAGTGACTTTGGTCAGGGGAATATATCTTGAACATAACCCTAATTTTCCATCCCTTTAGGTTATCGGGGATGCCTCCCCTAGGGTAGACCTTGCCTATCCCTAGAAAGTGGGGATTTCCTATTAAGGTGACAGTGATAGGATATCATGTTTGTTACGCCAATCTCCCTTACTTGCCTTGGGCTTTGGGCAAGTATAGATTGTGCAATAACATTTTTGGCGCCGTTGTCAGAGAACATCGAGTCAATTTTCCTCGAACAACGCTTTTTCGGTAAGCCTTTATCCAAAGCCTTTACCTCACAAAGCTTACCTGGCGACTCCACTGAGGTTGATTCCCTCTTTTCCCTTTGATGATCCCTAGAAGGATTATTTGGTGACTCCACAAATGACAAACCCAACCATGGCTTCTCAATGGGACCCAGGTAATTTTAAACCCTTAGATATGAGTGAAATTTCGAGTTACCCTCGACAAATGCCTCTGAGGTATGAAAATTGGCTCCCTAGATTCACTGGTAATGATGGGGTTAGGGTCGAAGATCACATGGATAATTTTTGGGCTTTCTTTCAACTCCACCCTATCAGTAATGATGTTGAAGATTTGGAAATGAAACTTTTCTCTGCCACTCTTCATGGAAATGCTAGGAAATGGTATGATGATATCTCTAATACTAGCATCACATCTATGGGCCAATTAGAAGAAACCTTTCTCGAGAAATGGGGTATTAAATTAGAAGATATCCACATGCTAATAAAAAGACTCAAGTACCTAAAACAAAATAAGTACGAGACTGTCAAGGAATTCCATACCAGGTCTGAGAATTTGTTACAACAAATTCCTAGAAGCCATCGTCTTGAAGACAAGTACCTCGTTTACCTCTATACCAATGCACTCTTGGTGCAATTAGAGTTTCTCCTCAGTGAAAAGGGGCAAAGAATGATCCAAGAAGCTTATCACATGGGTATACAAATCGAGGCAAATATTTCCAAGACAACCATATGTCATGTGTCAACCTCATAGCACCTCTAAGACGGTTGCTTAGGGCGGTTGTAGTGGCTAGCTTAGGGAGGCTGCTTTAGAAGGTTGCTTAGGGCGGTTGGAGTAGCCAGCTTAGGGTGGTGGTATATACAGCTGTCATACAATCCTAAGACAAAATTTTAGGCAGCCTCTAGAAGAGACAAAGGAAGTGACCTTTGGGAGCATTAGGAGGTGGCCCTTGGGAGCTTTAGGAGGTGGCTCTTGGGAACCTTAGGAGGTCACTCTTGGCAGCTAAAGGAGGGCACGTATGACAGTTGTTATACAATTGTCATACATTCATAGGGGGTTGCTTAGGGCAGCCAAACCAACCTAGAAAAAGGGGCATTCACTTAACATTTGGATACCTTGTTTTGTTGGAGTCTTCTGTTGAGGCAAGGCATCTATTTGTTGAAGTATTTTGCTAGTATATGACTGATATCTACGGGAATCTTTTGCTAGTATATGGCTGCTAGTTGTTGGAGTCTTCTGCTGGTATATGGCAGCTAGTTATTGAAGTATACTATTGATACAAGCACTCTATTCTTGTTGAAGTCTTTTGTTGTTCCTTGCACATATAAGGCTGCTACAAATACTGTGTTAAACCTGCCATAAGTCTACTACAGCAAGAAGGAAAGTCAGTTATTTTTTTGTGATTTTGTCAAGATGTTATTGTAAGTATTAGTTCAGCTATTTGTCAAGTTTGTAAGTGTTCAAACAGAGGTACTGTTTCATCCCTTTGAGTCCTAGCTAGTTACTCTAAAGCCTTGTACTGGTATTGTACTTTGTTGAAGAATCTAAAGAGAAGTTTGGTTGGGTTTTCTACCCCAAGAGGGTTTCCTTGGGTATACCTGTGCTCTCTCTATGATTGTCCCACTTTCAGTGATCCTCATATATGCAAATGTATTAGTATGTTGGTTGTATGCTGTAAAAAAAAATTAAATTTACCTACATGCATCAGTTTTTCAACATGGTATCAAAGCTTCCCTGAAAGAAGCCATTTCTACAGAGAGTTATTAGAGTTGTGAAGGAGACTACAGTATTTCAGTTTTTTGAAGAAAGTCAAAAACAAGGACAAGATGATGTCAAGCACTAAGCTTGATGAGAAACTTGAGGGACCTGATAACTTCAAAGCATGGAAGTACAGAATATCCCTTGTTCTAGAAGAAAATGACTTATCAGATTATGTTATGAAAGAGGTTGCAGAACTGAGGAAGACGAAGTTAAAGGTAAGTACAGGAAGAATCTGATAAGGGCAAAGAGAATAATTGCAGATTCTATAAAAAAACATCTTATTCCTTATGTATCATCCTCGAGGACTCCCAAAGAGATTTTGATGCTCTATCTCGTCTATACGAAGCAAGGAACATAAACAGGACGATGGCTTTGAGGACTCAACTCAAAAATGTAAAGATGCATAAGTCTGAATCTATTCATGCCTTCTTTACAATAATTTCTAAGATTAATGAACAAATTATAGCTATCGGTGACTCGGTTGAAGAAGCTGAGTTAGTAATGACTACTCTGAATGGACTTCCGAAGTCATGCGACTCTTTCATAAGAGGAATCTGTTCAAGAAGTAAGTTAACAAAGTTTAGCAGGCTGTGGGAAGAAACAAGACGGGGAGCAAGAGAACAAAAGCTAAGTGATGATAAAGATCAAGCTCTTGCAGCCTGTTGTCGCCTAATTTGCACCTCAAGTTAGCGTGGAGAAATCTTAATCCACTGGGTGCAACCTTGGGGCCAAGTTTCAAGTTGAGATACTGTCACCTCTACTCTCAACTTCTCCCTCTAGGCCAACTCCTAGCGAAGCCAAGGGGGGTAGTCCCTAAGAAAATAATCTAAGGCTTTTAATCTAAGAAAGATAAAAGCAACTTCTAGGAGTTAATATGATGAAACAAGATTTATAACAGCAACATATGACTCAAATATAATTAAAGGATGCACCATGTCAATACATGCAAAGAGTCATTCACATTTATACATACTCCAAATATAGATGATTTGAATAGTAAATGCTTTGAAGTAAAATAATCCAGTCAGATAGATGAAAGTAAAGACCAGTGCAGGAAAAGTAAATTTGATGTTTTGAATACGTCGCGTTTATTTAATATTGAGTATTTTATTATTTGTGGAAGAACAATATATTAGTATGGGATAAAAGTGAAGTGGGCATTGAAGTCGGGGTCCCCACTCTTTGTGTCCAATAGTGTTTATGTGGCCTATCTTACTTGCTAATCTTGGGTTCTTATAGACTTTGCTGACCGGGTGTGTCATAGGTCCAACGGGGAGAGAACCTAGATATCAAAGTTTCCCCCTGACTTAACACACTCCACCCAAGGTAGAGGTCTTAGACATTAGCACAATAAGATAGATTTTCCTAATTAAAACTAGCATGCGTTACTCACGTCTGTTTCGGGGTCACCGAATACCACTCGAAAGTAGCAACGAGCTTGCATACGTGGTTGGGTAACTAAGGTTTATTCCAAATAATTGCAAAAAGGAACTAGTCTAACAATTAGTATTCGCAAAATGGAATTATTCTAAGATTGTTGTGGTTGATTTTTTAGAGTTTAAATTTAATGATGTCAGTTCTTTTTATCTTTTTATGCAAGTATAACTGAAAATGTAAATGAACAAAACAAGAAACAACCTAGAAGCCAAAAGAAGACACCAACACCTGTCTCCCCTTAGTGTGGGGGAAACGAAGAAAACACGAACTTTGTGGCTCGCAAACTTATTCAACTTCTACACTACTTTCCTTTTTGGATGCTCTTGATCTTTTAAAGTGCAAGACCAAGGCTTACAATGTTTTTTAAAGTCAAAAAATGATCTAAGAGGTTCCCGACAACTCTGAGGGCTTCTGAAAAAGGTTTAATCCTAGAAACTTGGGCGGAGCCTCCCCTTGTACCTGTTACTTCTACATGAAAACCGCAAGTTATTAGCTTGAAAGATGGCCAAAAAACACTTTGGGAAGTGTCTTTGGTCAACTCAAAAAATCTGCAGAAAATAACTAAATAAATCTAGGCTAAAGCAAGCAAAGTAACTGAGTGAGAGCTAGAAAGCTAGCCTGCTTAGGATCTGTTGGGCTGATTTAAAATCAGCAAGTAAAGCACTCTATAATTGTCGAATAAATGATTTGAAAGCTCAAACAAATTTGCATATTATTAGCCTCAAGATCCTACTGTGAAATAATAGCTAAAACAAGGCAAAATGGACTAGATCTAGATAAAAGATGATATTCTTTCAATTAAGCTTCAAATCTAATCTTAACACATGCATGCAACAGATTTAGGATTGAATTTATCTTTAATCAATCAAATACTTCCTTGCATGCAAGCTAGTAACCAAAGGAAAAGAAATTTTAAAGAAATTTTTGAGCAAGACGGAAAGATACAACTCGTTGAGAAAGAGGACTTGGGCAATGGAGTCTTAGAAATAGTGAAGAGGAACTATGTTGCTTCTTAGATCTTGGAGCTTGCAGAAAGTGTAACCAAACCCATTCACCTCTCCAAGCAAAATGAGATGTTTTAATCCAAGAATACATGCATCAACTTGTTAAATATTTGGAAACACCTACAAGAGATCTCATGCAAAACATATTAGTCAATCGAAACCTTTATGAAATGAAAGAGATTCTCAAGCAAATGAATTGTAGAATTTGGACATGCAACCAAGCTGACAAATTCAACCCTATGGAATAACAATATTCTTCTTAAGCCAAATTTAACAAATCAACATACAAATAATATCACCTCATGAATGTAGCACCATCAACAATTGGCATTCACACATTGGAACACTCTGTCATAGACCTCCAAAGCCTTTTAT
This sequence comes from Picea sitchensis, assembly GCA_010110895.2. Lineage (NCBI taxonomy): Eukaryota > Viridiplantae > Streptophyta > Pinopsida > Pinales > Pinaceae > Picea > Picea sitchensis. The sequence continues at coordinate 346,405 of SNQJ01S0000602.1, forward strand.
TCAATCTCAATAGCAAAAGTATTGATACAATACAATGATAGTGTGTCTTCCCAAAACTCCAACTAACTCACAAGAGGAGGTAGGTCGCCTCTATTAAATAGCCAAATGAATGCTTAGGGTATCCTAAATGAGAAGGTCAGTCATCCTTGAGTGAATGGCAAGTTGTGAAAGCAAAAAGATGGGAAAGGTTTAGGTGGATGGTGAGTGGTAAAAGCAAAAAGGATGAGTTAAGTCGAGTGGTGAAAGCAAAGGGTGGATGTTTCTTATTCCAGAAAAGCGTGTGAATTGGTTCATGCGACTTGCCTTAAGTAGAAATGGAAACAAATAGAAAATCTCTTTGGTGGAAATGGAAACGACGACTAGACTCAAGTCGACTCAAGGATAAGTGATTTCTCATTTTAGGAAAGATCCAACAACTCTCTTTAAGACTTAAGACAAAAAAAACATGTGGGAGACTGTTGAAATAATGTAACTGCAAAGTGTATTCTAATTATTATTGTGGAATTATTCATTAGATCAATGCCCTATTGCGGATTGATCATGTCAGCTATTGTAAAAGACCAAATCCCCTTTTGCGGATTGGTTAAAGTATAATTGTAATAGGCAGAATAAGAAGTCGGCCCCAGAATATATTAAAGGTGGTTATAACCACCCAAAAGAAGAGGTCGACCCTGCCAGTGAAGAGACACTTCCATACGTGCCAGAATTGTATAAATAGGGAGGCTAGCGCCTCACTTAGACACACACTCACTTGTTAATTTGAGAGATAAGTTTCGGAGCTGCAGTTGGAGAAGAGAGAGAGAGAGAGGCGCATCCTTGGGAGAGTAATTTCTGTTTTTGTTTGAGTTATCTCTTAGCATTGTATTGGCTATCTATAATAAGGAAGTTGTGCTGGGTTTTCTCCCCCATGAGGGTTTCCCAGGATAAATGATGTGTCTCTTATGATTGTGTATTTCTCAGTGATCGTATCTTATGCTATTGTTATCTATTGAAATGCAAAGAACTCTAATAATAGCTTAAACATTAACATGGTATCAGAGCTAAGCTGAAGAGAGCATCTTTCACAAGAGAGTGAAAAACGTCACTGTTGTCATACATGCAAATTAGGGTTTTTTGTTGGTGAGGTATTTCAGCCCCAAAACCATCTAGAAAAGTGTGCCCTCTCTCAAGGATCATTTTGGCATTCTCAACGCAACTTTTCAGTTGCTAGAGCTCCCGGAAAGTGAAACCCTAGTTTCACAAAGTACCAGAAAACCAGAGTACCAGAAGTACCAGAGGTACCAGAAAACCAGAAGCACCAATCCAGAAATCTGCAAATAAGTTTGGAGGGGTAAAAGTTGGATTTTCTCAGATCCAGACACACCAGGCTACTCGCCTCAGCCAAGCGCACCTCTTGGTAAGTTCAGAATTTGATTTTGAGCATTTTCATTTTTGGACATTTTCCAAGCCCCAGGTAAAAGATGTCTGCAAGCACTAAGCTTGTTGACAAGCTGGAAGGTGTGGAAAACTTCTGTGCCTGGAAGTATAGGATTGGTCTCATTCTTGAAGAGAATGACCTAGCAAGATTCGTCAAAGAAGAAGTATCGGAACCCGACGATGCTACAGAAAAAGCAAAGCATCAAAAGGACACTATAAGGGCCAAAAGAACCATTGCAGATTTAATAAAAGATAACTTGATCCCTTATGTGTCATCAAAGAAGACTCCGAAATAAATGTTTGATGCCCTAAGCAGACTATATGAAGGAAAGAATATAAACCGAAAGATGAATCTAAGAACTCATCTCAAGAATACAAGGATGCAGAAAGGAGAATCAATCCAAGAATATTTCTCCAGAATATCCCAATTCAAAGAACAACTAGAAGCAATCGGAGATACTATAGACGAAGATGAACTTATAACGATGGCCCTAAATGGTCTCACAAGACCTTGGGATGCATTCATCCAAACGATTTGTGCCAGAACAGAGAAACTAAAATTTGACGGTCTATGGGAAGAATGCATTCAAGAAGAAACAAGAGTAGCTAACCGAGAAGCGTTACTAGCAAGAGATGAGGATCAAGCCCTAGCTACTCACACCAAAGGAGGAAGGAAGAAGTCCCACTTCCATAAAGAGACTTATAAAGAGTCTCAACCCCCAAACAAATTCAGTCATAAAGAATCTCATCCTAGGAGATTCCAAAAGAAAGGACAACGTAAGGAAAGAGATTACTCATCTGTACAATGCTACCATTGTGACAAGATGGGAAACATTGCGAAATTTTGTCTAGCTAGACGAGAAGAATACAAGAGGAAAAATAAGAGGCACCATGCCCATGCAGTCGAAGACAAAGAGCCACCCGCAAAGATGATAAGAGAACAGATTAAAGACTATGTCTTAATCTCGGCCCTCTCAGGATCGGTAACACCTGGAGAGGACACTTGACTCATTAATAGTGGTGCCTCCAAGCACACGACAAGTCAAAGAGATATTCTCTCTTGTATTTTAGAAAAGAAGTTTTCTCAGAAAGTGACACTTGGAGATGATTACCAATATCCCATCAAGGGAGTGGGAGAATCAAACTACAAACTTAATTAAGGGAATTCAATGAAGATGAAGGACGTACTTTATGTACCAGGTTTGACAAAGAACCTACTCTCCATTTCAGCTTTAGAAAAGAAAGGCTTCAGAGTTGCCTTTATAGATGGAGAAGTTTTTATGTGGGCTAAAGGAGAAACCATAAATAAAGAAATCGTCATTGGAAAAGAAGAAAATGTCTTGTATAAGCTAAAGGGTCACTCAGAAGCTGCCATGACCCACGCCATTGAGAATCCATGTGAACTATGGCATAGAAGATTAGCTCACATCAACTACAAGGCGCTACCATACATATGCAAAGCTGTCACGGGTCTACCAGAACTCAAAGTTGACCATGAAGGCGTGTGCAATGGATGTGCACAAGGGAAGAACATCAAGAACCCTTTTCCGAAGAGAGACAGCAAAGCAGAAGGAGTCCTAGAACTCATTCATTCAGATGTGTGTGGCCCAATGCCATCGTCCTCCATTAGTGGGTATGTATACTATGTATCATTTATTGATGATTATTCTCGTAAGACCTGGGTGTATTTTTTGAAATCTAAAGATGAAGTGTTCAGCAAATTCAAGGAATTCAAAGCCTTGATAGAGAATCTTTCTAAAAGAAAGATCAAGATACTCAGGTCAGATAATGGAGGAGAATACACCTCAAAAGAGTTTGTGAACCTCCGCAAATATGTTGTTTGGGATCAAAAGAGAACTCACTACTCCCTATAATCCTCAGCAAAGTGGTGTAGCAGAAAGAAAAGGAGCATAGCGATAATGGCTGTGAAGACCATGATCCATGATCCAGATATGTGCTTATAGGCCGAAGCGACAATAACTTGATTGTATATGTGCAAAACGATTGTTCCATAGTGCACTTAGGTTCACAAGACCCAGAGATGTTAAGCGGAGGAAACCGGTAAGCCATCTCAAAATATTTAGTACCTAGTAATTATACATATTCGAAGAAGAGAAACAAGCTAGAACCCTCGGGGAAAGAAGGGAATATTTGTGGGATACTATAGGGTCTCCAAAGGCCTTCAAGATTTATATACTAGGTCACCATCACATTGAGATCGGCAAGGATGTGACCTTCGAAGAAGATGCAGCGCTCAAGAAATAGAGAAGATGCCGACTTGAAGAAGTATATGAAGAAGAGGAACCACGTAATCCCGAGTGCGAGTCCCGGTCGCGGGGAGTTCGGGAGGCTGCGAGAACCCGATTGAGGGAAATTAAAGTAACTTCCCACGATGAGGAAAATTCTAGGAATATGACATAGTAAGTTTAATAACCTCCTCAAATGACGATCTCCCATAAAAGAAGCACGCTTGGGAAGAGAACTTATTCAAGATGGAGAGAAGTATGATATTCCAGGAAGGGTTTCTTGAGGCAGGGTAAAGAGACCTAAGCCATTCTCGGTTATATGGCTTTGATGTGTGATCTCCTAGAGAAAGAGAGCCTACTTGCTTTGAAGAAGCCATTCGAGGAAAGAAAGGAATGGGGCAGAATGCCATGATAGAAGAGTACCAATCCATAATAAAGAGCGATGTATGGAAAATAGTTCCCGAGGCCAGAAGAGTAAGTGGTATCCTCCAAATGGCTTTCAAAATAAAACACCATGTTGTTGATGGAAGTATTGAGAAGTATAAAGCAAGATTTATTAAGCTAGTGGCTTTTCTCAAAGGAAGGCGTGACTATGAAGAGACATTAGCTCTTGTAGCGGTGCCGATCAGAACCATCCCATAGCCATGTACGAGTGAAGATGAGGTGGAAGTTACACCAAATGGACAAGAAGACAACTTTCCTAAATGAATTGTCGCTCCCGGAAAGAAGTGTATAGAACCTAGAGGATTTGAAGTTGAGAAGGCGAGGAAGTCTCGTAATGCATGAGCTAAAGGAGCTCATGCAGTTAAAGCAAGCTCCTAGAGCTTGAGTATGGCCGAATAGGCAGGTTTCACACGGCGGGCTTGGGCTTTACCAGGAGTAAAGCAAATTCTAACCTCAATTTCAAAATTATGAACGATGAGCAGTAATACTATTGTTGTATGTAGATGAATTATTCTTAAGATGAGAAAAACTCATCGCCGAATGTAAGAAGAGACTCGCTACAAAATTTGAAGATGAAATACCTTGGCCTAATGCATTATTTCTTAGGTCTTGAGGTATGTTGTTGATCGAAGGATCTTCTTAACCAAAGGGAAGTATGCGATTAGCGAAATCACGAAGAGATTGACATGTTAGAGTCTAAGTCCATGAATACACCCATGGAAACAAAGTGAAACTGTTAATTACGACGCCGTCCCGAATTGATTGATGCCACCTTTGTATAGGCTGATTATTGGATGCGTTGATGTACTGTGAACACCGGATACATATATTTGTTTTCACGTGAACACTTTGAGTCGGTTTCACGGTAGAACCCGGACATGTTCACCTAGTGGCTACAAAACATGTGATGAGGTACCTTAAAGAATTTTGATAGATTGTGGTCGGTTATGATGGGAATCCTTGATTTCACATTGAGTGGGCCCTGCTGATTGATTGGTTGCGGAAGTGTTTGACCGGGAAGCACTTGGGGATGTTGTTCGGTTGGATCAACCATGATCTCATGGCGAGTAGGAAACAATCCGGCCATTGCTCGATGCAGCCGGAAGCAAAATACATTACTGCATTTTTCTTCTTGATGTGAAGCTATATGGCAATAAGTTGTTGACGGTCTATTTGACCTAGAGATGGGAAACCACGATCCTATGCTGACAACTTGGTACATAAATATTACAGAGAATCATGTATTCCATAGCGAATTCGAAGCATAGAATCCCGATATCATTATCGATGACATGGTCTTGGAGAGGAACCCATAAAGCTCGATCTGATTATTACTGAATGAGCGGGTTGTTGATGTGTTGATGAAGCCTCTATCTCGTGTGATGTGTTGACCAAGCCTCTATCTCGTGTAAAGTTTGAGCACTTTCGAGATAATCTTGGTATAGTCCGAAAGGACCTTCCTCAAAAGGGGGAGTAGTATTGTGATGAGATATACCTAGTACTATGCTTCCAGCTTAATCGTTGTGACGTAAAGCAAGTCTAGTTGTTGTGATGAGATGAGGCTAGTACTGTGCTTCCAGCTTGATAGTTGTGACGTAAAGCCAGTCTAGTATCTTGCTTCCAGCTTGATTGTTGTGACGTAAAGCAAGACGATGAGATGAGGCTACTACTGTGCTTCCAGCTTGATAGTTGTGACGTAAAGCCAGTCTAGTATCTTGCTTCCAGCTTGATTGTTGTGACATAAAGCAAGACGATGAGATGAGGCTAGTACTGTGCTTCCAGCTTGATAGTTGTGACGTAAAGCCAGTCTAGTATCTTGCTTCCAGCTTGATTGTTGTGACGCAAAGCCAGTCTAGTATCTTGCTTCCAGCTTGATTGCTGTGACGTAAAGCAAGACAATGAGATGAGGCTAGTACTGTGCTTCCAGCTTGATAGTTGTGACGTAAAGCCAGTCTAGTATCTTGCTTCCAGCTTTATTTTTGTGACGTAAAGCAAGACGAGTATCTTGCTTCCAACTTAATTGCTGTGACATAAAGCAAGACGAGTATTGTGCTTCCAGCTTGAGAGCTGCGACGTAAAGCCAGTCTAGTATTATGATGATGAGCCAGCCTCGTGCTGTGATGATGATGTATTAGTTTTATACTAATCCATATTGATGCAGATGATGATTGCATTCCTTTGAGAATGATGATGATGTCGATGAGAAAACTTTCGATAATTTATAGATACGTCAGTCAGTGTTCCAAGATGATATTGATGATGTTGTCCTCCTGATGTTGTTGATGATGCAGTCCTCTCTCTCGCCTGATGCTATTGAAGAATACCCTTCTTGTTAGGGGGGAGTGTTGAAATAATGTAACTGCAAAGCGTATTCTAATTATTATTGTGGAATTATTCATTAGATCAATCCCCTATTGCGGATTGATCATGTCGGCTATTGTAAAAGACCAAATCCCCTTTTGCGGATTGGTTAAAGTATAATTGTAATAGGCAGAATAAGAAGTCGGCCCCAGAATATATTAAAGGTGGTTATAACCACCCAGAAGAAGAGGTCGGCCCTGCCAGTGAAGAGACACTTCCACACATGCCAGAATTGTATAAATAAGGAGGCTAGCACCTCACTTAGACACACACTCACTTGTTCATTTGAGAGACAAGTTTCGGAGCTGCAGTTGGAGAAGAGAGAGAGAGAGAGAGAGAGAGAGGCACATCCTTGGGAGAGGACTTTCTGTATTTGTTTGAGTTATCTCTTGGCATTGTATTGGCTATCTATAATAAGGAAGTTTTGTTGGGTTTTCTCCCCCATGAGGGTTTCCCAAGATAAATGGTGTGTCTCTTGTGATTGTGTATTTCTCAGTGATCCTATCTTATGCTATTGTTATCTATTGAAATGCAAAGAACTCTAATAATAGCTTAAACATTAACAGAGACATGTTTCCTTATTTTAAGGAATCCCGATTTTTCCTTTTAATTGTTTTTTATTTGGCTAATTTCGAGATAAATTATTTTTTTAATGATTAATAACCATTATTTTTCTCTCGAAAGGTGGTCTATGAGTAAAGTGGGTATTCCGAGACAGAAAATTAATACACCTAAGGCATATGATGCCTCCTACTACCACTTTTTAAATTATTCATCTATTACAATTAAAATATCTCGTTTTGCAGGAAATTTTATATTATCCAAAAACATTTAAAACAAAAACCTAGTATTTCCATGTGACTCAAAATTGATGACTAGTATGGTAATATACATTAGAGTCGACACTAGCCTCAGACATCACCTTAAGGCCCAGACACTAATACAAATACTCCAGCTTTGGAGAAATGAGTGAAAAAACCCAACAATCATAAGTTGTTGTAAACAACTTATAATTGCTAGATAAGAAAAAAACCCAAGAGTAAATGCATTGGAGAGTGGGTCTTAAGTGGCCAAGACCTTTTACAAAATTCATCATACTAGCTCATCTATTACAATTCCTTGCAGGGTTGTGGAAATACGAAAATTTGAAGAATGTACAGGGGACCACGAGGCCTGGTTGGACTTCTGAACTCTGAATTTGAGCAATAGCTTGTTCATCTTTGGTGGCTCAACTGCAAGTCCATCCACGTGCAACTTTGGGTGGTAACATTTGGCTCCATATGGGGACGCATGCTTGATCTTCATGGGAGGAGAGCATGCGAGAATCCAGAATTTGTGACCTGCACAGCTCGCCAACTTAACATAAGTATACGTCGATACAGAAACCAAGTATAAAACACAAGTTGCAAAAATAATGTACAATATATTCATAAGCAGAATAAAATGATAAAGTAAAGTACAAGGGAGAAGGGATTAGAAATATGATACGGTGGATGCCCAATAGGCATGAGATGTCGACGTTGAAGAATAATTTGAGTAGCTGACCGTTTACTGGCAAAGTCAGCTTCTCTACATCCATTCGACTGAGATAAAATGAATTTGGTCCAGCCACACCCTGGATGATGTATGGCCCTGTCCATAAGCTGTCAAATTTTATGTGCTTTCCTGGCTTCTCATGACGTTTGTCCCATAAAAGTACTGTATCGTCTTTCTGGAAGTTCCTTGGCCTTGAAGACTTGTCAAAAGTCCTTTTCACTTTATCTTGATTTCTGACAATCTGATCAAACGCTTTTATCCTGCTCTCATCCAACTCTATGATTTCATTCATTCTGCATTGATATGCTTCTTGATCTGAATTTGTACTGGGACCCTGTAGAAGATGATAAACTGGAAGCCTCAAATGTATTAGCAACGTGACCTCTAAACCATAAACAAGCTCGAAAGGTCTCTTCCCTGTTGCACTTTCTTTTGTTATTTTATCAACCCAGAGTGCAAACTTGATCTTGCTATCCCATGATCTTTTATTATCCCCAACAGTTTTCTTAACTATAGCCATTAAATTTTTGTTACTTGACTCGTCTAAGCCATTTCCTTGTGGATAATAATTTGAGGAGTGGGATAAGACAATGTCGTATTTAAAACAAAAAGAGGAAAATTTTGTTGAACTAAAGGCCTTGGCATTATCTGTTGTTATCCTTGCAGGTACCCTGAATCTAGTGATTATTTTATCTTCAAGAAATTTCATCACTACTTTATCGGTGGCTGAGTTGGTGGGTATTGCCTCTACCCACTTGGTGAAATAATCAGTTGCAGTCAAGATCCATGTGTAACCATTACTTGAGTTATCTTTGAATTGCCCAAAAAAATCCAAACCCCACTACTGAAAAGGGGCTTCTACTACCACTGGTTGTAAAGGTAGGGCTGCCAACTTTTGTTTTCCTGTGAACAACTGACACTTTTGACAACCTCTGACCATCTTATGAACATCTGCGAATATTGAGGGCTAGTAATACCCTGCTCTCAAAATTTTATGGATGGTGGTTTTCGCTACAAAGTGTCCTCCACAAAATCCTGCATGGAACTCTGCCATCAATCTTTTAGATTCTAGCTTGTCAACACATCTAAGTATTATCCCATCAGGGTTCCTCCACCCTAATCCATTTCTAATAATGGAGTACTTAGATGCTTTCAATCTTAGTGCTCTTCTTTTATGACTTATTAAGTGATCTGGGCATGTAAGATTGATGAGGAAATATATAATATCAAGGTACCAAGAATGTTGCTCTAACTTCTGAAGCTCTTCAGATCTGACCTGAACTGAATTGCTGCACTGACATGCCATCCCCAATGCCAGCTCATTTCCTTCTGTCAACATTTGGGCTAGACCTTGACCTTTAACGAGTTTTGTGGGTCTTATCTCTAAGTCATACTCCTGAATTTTAGAGACCCAATTTCCCCTTACTCCTAAGCAGTCATGTTAAGCTAGAATATCTTTTACGGTTGAATGAGGTACATACCCCACAATCTTAGAGTAGCCAACATAGACTCTAAAGTGCTTAAGAGAGCCTTGACAAGAGCATAGGCTTGCTTTTCCATAGTAGTGTAATTCAATTCAGAATTATGCAAGGCCTTGCTCATAAAAGCAATGGGTTGCTCATGTCCTTCATTGTTCTTTTGGAGCAGTACCCCTACTATGGTATCCTCTGATGCAAAACAGAATATCTGAAAGTCCTTAGAGTAATTGGGACTGATTAGAACTGGAGATTTAGCAATTGAGTCCTTTATACTTTTAAAGTCTTTCTTTCCTTGATCCGTCCATTCAAACTTAACATCCTCTTTCAACAATTTTAAAATGGACTTCATGGTCTCGGCCAAGTTGGGTATGAATCTTCTGATAAAATTAATTTGGCCAAGAAATGACTGAAGGGCTTTCTTAGTTTGGGGCAATGGAATAGTCTTGATTGCATCAACCCTTTCGGGATCGATTTTTACCCCATCCTTGCAGATAATATGACCCAATAGCTTTCCCTCATCCACACCAAAAACTGACTTAGTTAGATTTAGGGAGATGTCGTACTTGCGACATCTTTCAAAAACTTGCCTTAAGTGACCTATGTGATCGGATATATCCTTTGAAAACACAGTTAAGTCATCTTGGTATATTTCAATAATATTACCAATCAATTCCTTAAAGGCAAAGTCCATGGTCTTTGGAAGGTGGCACCAGCGTTAAGTAACCCAAAAGGCATCCTGAGATATTCATAAGTGCCCCAAGGAGTAGTGAATGTAGTCTTATTTCGATCTTCCTTATTTACTAACATTTGGTTATATCCAGAGAACCCGTCTAACACGGACATCATAGCAGACCCGGTTACTCTTTGCAGTAGAGTTTCCATGTTAGGGAGTGGATAGTTGTCTTTTACACAAGCAATGTTCAAGTTTCTGAAGTCGACACATAACCGTATCCCTTCATTCTTTTTCCAAACTACCACCAAGTTCGAGCACCATGATGAATGTCTTGTTGGAGCTATGATTCCAGCAGCCAACATCTTTTGAAGTTCTTTCTTTATCGATGGTGCCAACTTCAGATTTATTTGCCTTAACTTTTGACGAAAAGGCTTTGTGTCTTCCTTGAGGGGGATAGTGTGTTGAAAAACATCTTCTCTGTATGCCTTAAGTTCATCATAACTAAAGGCCAACACATTCTTGTACACTTGTACAAGACTTATTAATTATTTTCTTTCTTTTTCTGAGGTTCCCTTTCCAATTTTTATCATTCTTGGTTCCTCAATTGTTCCAATATTTATTTCAAGATAATCCTCAAGTTTTATTGTTTCTTTTTTATTCTTATGCATGTCCTACCTATCAAAAGCTTGCTCTAGTGCAACAAGTCCTTTAGGAACTGGATTCCTTTTGCAATCCTCCTCACTTTCTTCATACTCTTTCCCTTCTTCCTTATAACTAACTTTGAAACCTGAGAACTCTTGGACATTATGTATAAACCTTAGAATCTGTTTGTCATCTCTAAAAACTTGCCAATGGTCAAGGTTGTCTGGAACTGATGGTCTGAAATTAACATCAAATTTTCCTTCACCATTTATTAGTTCCTCTGTTGGTTGGAAAGTAGAAGCAGTTACTGCCAATCTGTTTGCTAGAATGTTATGTTCTCTAGGAATTTTTGTAATGTTGAGTGCATCAAAGAATTCCATGGTGTCCTAGATAGCATTTCTATATTTCCTCAACCTTTCACTTTTGCATGCAAATTTATTCTTGACTTGAAGTAAGATTAAGTCTGAGTCGCCTTTGATGTTCAAAATTTTAATCCCCATGTCCTTAGCAATTTCAAGTCCTAGTAGGAGTGCTTCATTCTCAGCTACATTATTAGTTGCATCAAATTCAAGTCTGAAAGCAAAGTTGAATGACTGCCCTGCTGGCGAAGTAATGACGATTCTGGCTCCTTTACCCGCTCTTGAATGAGCACCATCAAAGTGCATTCTCCATATCTCATCCACTTTCCCTTCCTTAAACTTATCTTTTACTGGACTTAGAAAGTTTGAACATATGGCATAGTTCCAATATCACTCACATGGTATATGTACTCATTCATGGGTTCTTTAGGATCTTCCACGTGGAATTTCCTTTATTGTTCTCTGTAAAGTTTGACCAAAGTGTTATCAGGGGCTGGAATGGTAGCATAAGTCAAATCCATTTGAATGTGACCTCCCAGTGTAGCAGCCCACTTCCTAGACAGAAGCATTCCCCATGCATCTGGCACATCAATGACTAATAAATCCATAACAACTGTGATGTCCTGATGGGCTGCTAATCTGACATGCAGATTTAAGATGATGCCAACAATATCAATCTCCCTTGAGTCCATGGCAAAAACATCATGATAGGGTCGAGTTACATTTAAGTTCGATTGTTGCATAACCTTCTTGGTGATGATGTTAGAAGAAGCCCCAGAGTCAAACATACAATTGTGTAACAATAGATTATTTGCCATCAAGGAAATAAAGAAAGGAGGATGATCTTCCCTAGTCCAATCCATACTATGCAATATGACTGGTACATCCTCATTATACTCTCTGGGATTATTTATAATCTTCTCCTTGAACTTCTCCAAGTTCCTTCCGATAGGATCCTCAATAGCTTTTAGCAATCTATCCTTCTGTGAGGGGATTTTTATAAGTTCTAACACAGGAACTAAGAATTTTGCATGCTTTATCCAATTACCCAGGTCAAAATCTAAATCTGTAGCTGGAGGAGTATTTGTCTTGGGAAGATTCTTATAACTCTTAACTGCATGATCATTCCCTTTCCTCTGATAAGTTACTCCTTTAAACTTAGCCATTTCCAAGATTTGTTTAGGAGTAGGTTTCTCACCATATAGCTTGGTAACATTGTCAGTGTCCTTAAATAGTTTCCATTTCTCTTTTGAAATAAGGTGAGATTTGTTCACATTGTTGATATAGTCTGAACGTCTTGAATGGCTAGCATAATTGTTCGTCTTTGGAAGTCCTTGCTCATTGATCTGACAAAAAACCGGGCAAGTTGATTCTTCATGGAAATCTTCACAAGTTCTACAATAGGGGGGAGCCTCGTGATTTACCATGTTGGTTGCTTACAATTGATTAGAAGGTCTATGATAATGTGGAGGTCCCCTTTTCTGCCATTCTTGTCTTCCATTTCCCCTAGGGGGAAAACGGTTAGATTGTGATCTTTCCATAACAATTAATTTCTTTTGCATGATGTTTAACTGGGATGCATGATTTTCCTCCATGGCTTTTATTACCTCGGTTAACTCTTTTAAAGGGTCTATTGAAGAATCTTTTTCTGTTGAAACAATTTTGTCCTTTAACTCTGCCTGTTTAGAGGTAGATGAACTTCCTCGAGTAAACCCAGGCAGATTTGACTTTCCTGAAGCTTGCATGTTTCTATCAATCTTAATTGCAGCCTCTTGTGCAAGATTCAGAGTTGTTGGATCTTTATCTCTGAGTTGATATCTCAACTCACCGCCAAAGGCTTCAATATAATAGATGAGAATTGAAGCAGCAGGAAATTTAATGTCTGTATGAACACTGTTGACCAGATCATCAAATTTCTTGTTAAACTCCTCCATAGTTTCATTCTCCTTTTTCTTAATTCTATGAAGCTCTGCCAGCAAATGTCGGTGCTCTTTCTTATCACCCCACCTTTCAAGAAAAGCATTAACTAGATCATTAAGTGTGTTGAACTTATTATCATCCTACCCAGCGAACCAATCAAAAGCATCCTCTTCCAATGACAAGGCAAAAAGCCTCATCTTAGCATCAGTGTGGATGTGTGCATTTCCCATGCACCATTTCCCGATACACAATTGAAAGGCTTTCATGTGTTTTTTAAAAGTTACTGTATTATTGCCCTGAAAAGTTGGTAGTTTTTCAATTGCTTTCTCATGTATGTCATGAGGATATCCAATCATCTGACGGAAGTCTATTGGGGAAAACAAGTTATCCATTATATCTACTTCTACTTCAGAAAATAAAGAGTGAATATCACAAAGAGATTCAGATCCAAGATTATCAAAGATCTGACGAGAATAAAGCTTGGTCAATCTCCTTCGTAAAACCCTTTCAGGTTCAGGAATGAGATTAAGCGGAACTTTTGAATTATTTCTCGTAAAATGCCTTGTAGAATTAAATGACAGTGGAGTCGCAAGATGGATCTAGTCAATTTCTAAAGTTCACTAGGATGCATCAAACAAAGATTAAAAGAAGGAAAACAAATCAATAGTCGTGTTCCAGGTACAAAAGATTTGTCCCCGGCAACGACGCCAAAATGTTGCCGCCTAATTTGCACCTCAGGTTAGCGTGGAGAAATCTTAATCCACTGGGTGCAACCTTGGGGGCAAGTTTCAAGTTAAGATAATGTCGCCTTACTCTCAACTTCTCCCTCTAGGCCAACTCCTAGCGAAGCCAAGGGGGTAGTCCCTAAGAAAATAATCTAAGGCTTTTAATCTAAGAAATATAAAAGCAACTTCTAAGCGTTAATATGATGAAACAAGATTTATAACAGCAACATATGACTCAAATATAATTAAAGGATACACCCTGTCAAAACATGCAAAGAGACATTCATATTTATAACATACGCCAAATATAGATGATTTGAATAGTAAATGCTTTGAAGTAAAATAATCCAGTCAAATAGATGAAAGAAAAGACCAATGCAGGAAAAGTAGATGTGATGTTTTGAATATGTCACGTTTATTTTATTTTGAGTATTTTATTATGTGGAAGAACAGTATATTAGTCTGGGATAAAAGTGAAGTGGAGATTAAAGTCAGGGTCCCCACTCTTTGTGTGCAAAAGCGTTTATGTGGCCTATCTTACTTGCTAATCTTGGGTTCTTATAAACTTGTCGACCGGGTATGCCGTAGGTCCAATGGGGAGAGAACCTGGATCTCAAAGTTTCCCCCTGACTTAACGCACTGCACCCAAGGTAGAGGTCTTAGACATTAGCACAATAAAATAGATTTTCCTAATTAAAACTAGCATGTGTTACTCACGTCTGTTTCCGGGTCACCGAATACCACTCGAAAGTAGCAACGGGCTTGCATACGCGGTTGAGTAACTAAGGTTTATTCCAAATAATTGCAAAAAGCAACTAGCCTAGCAATTAGTATTCTACAAAACGGAACTATTCTAAAATTGTTGTGGTTGATTTTTTAGAGATTAAATTTAATGAGAGTTTTTTTTATCTTTTTATGCAAATATAACTGAAAATGCTAAGTGAACAAAACGGGAAACAACCCCGAAGCCAAAAGAAGACACCAACACATGTTTCCCCTTAGAGTGGGGGAAACGAAGAAAACACGAGCTTTGTGGCTCGCAAACTTATTCAACTTCTACACTACTTTCTTTTTTGGATGCTCTTGATCTTTTAAAGTGCAAGACCAAGGCTTACAATGTTTTTTAAAGTCAAAAAATGATCTAAGAGGTTCCCGGCAACTTTGTTGGCTTCTGAAAAAGGTTTAATCCTAGAAACTTGGGCAGAGCCTCCCCTTGTACCTGTTACTTCTGCGTGAAAACAGCAAGTTATGAGCTTGAAAGATGGCCAAAAAATGATTTGCAAAGTGTCTTTGGTCAACTCAAAAAATATGCAGAAAATAACTAAGTAAATCTAGGCTAAAGCAAGCAAAGTAACTAAGGAGTGAGAGCTAGAAAGCTAGCCTCCTTAGGATTTTTTGCGCTGATTTAAAATCAGCAAGTAAAGCACTCTATAATTGCCGAATAAATGATTTGAAAGCTCAAACAAATTTGCTTATTATTAGCCTCAAGATCCTACTGTGAAATAATAGCTAAAACAAGGCAAAATGGACTAGATCTAGATAAAAGATGATATTATTTCAATTAAGCTTCAGATCTAATCTTAAGACATGCATGCAACAGATTTAGGATTGAATTTATCTTTAATGAATCAAATACTTCTTTGCATGCAAGCTAGTAACCAAAGGAAAAGAAATTTTTTAGTAAGAGAGGAAGATACAACTCGTTGAGAAAAAGGACTTGGGCAATGGAGTCTTTGAAATAGTGAAGAGGAACTATGTTGCTTCGTAGATCATGGAGCTTGCGGAAAGTGTAACCAAACCCATCGACATCTCCAAGCAAAATGAGATGTTTTAATCCAAGAATACCTGCATCAACTTGTTAAATATTTGGAAACACCTACAAGAGATCTCATGCAAAACATATTAGTCAACCGAAACCTTTATGAAATAAAAGAGATTCTCAAGCAAATGAATTGTAGAATTTGGACATGCAACCAAGCTGACAAATTCAACCCTATGGAATAACATTATTCTTCTTAAGCCAAATTTAACAAAACAACATACAAATAACTCAAATAATATCACCTCATGAATGTAGCACCATCATCAATTGACATTCACACATTCGAACACTCCTTCATAGACCTCCAAAGCCTTTTATTCAATTTCAATAGCAAAAGTATTGATACAATACAATGATAGCATGTCTTCCTAAAACTCCAACTAACTCACAAGAGGTAGGTCGCCTCTATTAAATAGCCAAGTGAATGGTTAGGGTTTCCTAAATGAGGGCGAGTCATCCTTGAGTGAATGGCGAGTTGTAGAAGCAAAAAGATGGGAAAGGTTTAGGTGGATGGTGAGTGGTAAAAGCAAAAAGGGTGAGTTAAGTCGAGTGGTGAAAGCAAACGGTGGATGTTTCTTATTCCAAAAAAGCATGTGAGTTGGTTCATGCAACTTGCCTTAAGTGGAAATGGAAACAAATAGAAAAGCGCTTTAGTGGAAATGGAAACGACGGCTAGACTCAAGTCAACTCAAGGATAAGTGATTTCTCATTTTAGGAAAGATCCAACAACTCTATTTAAGACTTAAGACAAAAGGAACATGTGGGAGACATGTTTCCTTATTTTAAGGAATCACGATTTTTCCTTTTAATTGTCTTTTATTTGCCTAATTTCGAGAGAAATTAATTTTTAAATGATTAATAACCATTATTTTTCTCTCGAAAGGTGGTCTATGGGTAAAGTGGGTATTTTGAGACAGAAAATGAATACCCTTAAGGCATATGATGCATCCTAGTACCACTTTTTAAACTACTCATCTATTACAATTAAAATATCCCGTTTTGCAGGAAATTTTATATTATCCAAAAACATTAAAAAAAAAAAACCTAAGGGGGACTTAGCGTATTTCCATGTGACTCAAAATTGATGACTAGAATGGTAATATACATTAGACACTAGGCTCAGACATCACCTTAAGGCCCAGACACTAATACAAATACTCCAGCTTTGGAGAAATAAGTGAAAAAACCCAACAATCCTAAGCTGTTGTAAACAACTTATAATTGCTAGATAAAAAAAACAACCAAGAGTAAATGCATTGGAGAGTGGGTCTTAAGTGGCCAAGACCGTTTACAAAGGTCATATCATACTAGCTCATCTATTACAATTCCCTACAGGGTTATGGAAATATGAAAATTTGAAGAATGTACAAGGGACCACGGGGCCTGGCTGGACTTTTGAACTCTGAATTTGAACAATAGCTTGTTCATCTTTGGCGCCTCAACTGCAAGTCCATCCACGTGCAACTTTGGGTGGTAACACGGCCCATTTTAGGAAAGGAAAGAAAAAGAAGGAAAATCATCCTCCACAGAAGAAGTTTCAGAAATTTGAGAAAGGTAAGAGAGACTATTCTAAACTCAAATGTTTTTGTTGTGAAAAGGTGGGACATCTTGCCAGAGATTGTCCTCTCATAAAAGAGGTCAAAGAAAGGAGGAAAAACAAAAGACATCATGCTCATATTGCTGAAGATGATGAACCTGTTTTCAAAAGAGAAAAAAAAGAGCATTCAGATGAAGAGTATGTGTTGGTGGCAGCTCTTACTAATTCAGTAAATTATGATGATGAAACATGGCTTGTGGATAGTAGCGCCTCTAGGCACATGACTGGTTTTAAAGACTCTCTTTCAAATCTAACTAAGAAAGATTCTTCTCATCAGGTGAGACTGGGTGATAACTCTTCCTATCCTATTAAGGGCAAAGGGAATGTTTTTTATAGCTTAGATTCAGGAAAACATTTGAAAATGGAAAATGTTTTATATGTACCTGGTCTGCAAAAGAACCTCCTATCTATTTCAGGATTGGAAGAGAAAGGATTCTGAGTAGCTTTTGTCGATGGCAAAGTTCTTATGTGGTCGAGAGAAAAGAATATTGATGATGTTGTTATAATTGGTATACATGAAGATGGATTATACAAGTTAAAAGGAAAGGCAGATCAATCCTTAATACACAGTACTATAAACCCATGTGAACTGTGGCATCGAAGGTTCGCTCATATTCATTATAAAGCCTTGCCAGTTGTCAACAAGATGGTGAAAGGTCTTCCAGAAATTCAAGTGTTCCACGATGGTGTGTGCAAAGGATGTGCACAAGGAAAGAATGTGAAAAATCCTTTTCCAAGTAGTGACAGTAAAGCAAAAGGAGTTCTGGATCTAATTCATTCAGATGTGTGTGGACCTATGTCAGCCACTTCACTCAGTGGGTATGTTTACTATGTCTAATGTATGTGTGTGGACTTTTCTCGCAAAACTTGGATTTATTTCTTAAAGAATAAAGATGAAATCTTTAGTAAGTTTAAGGAATTTGAAGCTCTTGTTGAAAATCTTTCTGAGAGAAAAATAAAGGTCTTAAGCTCCGATAACAGAGGAGAATTCACATCTGGTGAATTCAAGGAATTCCGTAGAGAAGTTGGGATTAAGAGGGAGCTTTCTACTCCATACAATCCTTCAACAAAATGGTGTTGCAGAAAGAAAGAACTGATCAATTATGGAAGCAGTTAAAGCCATGATTCATGATCAAGACTTATCAATGTACCTTTGGGCAGAAGCAGCAAGGACTGCTATATATGTACAAAACAAAAGTCCTCATAAAGTTCTTGAAAATAAAACTCCAAAATAAGTGTTTTCTGGAAAAGTTTCAGAGGTTAGTCATCCAAGGAAATTTGGTTGTCCAGTGTATATTCATATTCCCAAGGACAAAAGGACAAAGTTGGATCCTTCAGGTAAGAAGGGTATATTTGTCGGATACAGCGAAACATCAAAGGCATATAGAGTATATGCTCCTGGATACAAAAAGATTGAGATCAGCAGAGATGTTATCTTTGATGAAGATGCAGCTTTCTGCAAATCAAAAAGATATCATGTAGATAAGGTACATGATGAGGAACCTACAGCTTCTAAAGTACCAAATACAGAGGGAGAAGAGCAAGTACCTGAGAATCATGATATGATGGAGCCTCAGAAACCTGTTGATTCACCCACAGAAGTGATTACATATCAGAGAAAACAAGGTTGGACTCGTGAACTCATTCAAGTTGCAAAAAGGTATGGTGCCCCAAATAAGACTTTCCGAGAAAGTAAAAGACCTCGATTATATTCCAACTATGTTGCACTTGTGTCTAACATCATTGATGCAGAACCTTCCAGCTATGACGTAGTCGCTGAGAAAGTGTGGCGAGATGCCATGATTGAAGAATATCAATCAATTATGAAAAATGATGTTCGGGATAGTTCCAAGACCAAAAGAAAAATATGTGGTAACATCTAAATGGTTATACAAAATCGAGCATCATTTACTTGGGATGGTAGTGACAGAAATACAAAGCGGAGTTTGTATGCTTCATTTGGTTCTCTCAGAAAGAGTGAATAGATTACGAAGAAACCTTTACTCCTGTGGCAAGATACACTTCATTAGAGCTACTATGGCTATATAGGCGCAAAAGATGGGATAAAAACTACATCGTAGAGCTACTATGGCTATAGCTGCAAAGATGGGATGGAAACTACATCAGATGGATATAAAAACTGTTTTTCTGAATGGTGTGATAGAAGAGGAAGTGTATGTGGAGCAGCCACAAGGATTTGAGACACATGACAGTCAGACACATGTGTGCAGAATAAAGAAAGCCTTGTATGGCTTGAAGCAAGCACCCAGGACATGGTATGGAAGAATTGATAATTTTCTGATGAGATTGGGATTTATCAAGAGTAAAGCAAATTCCAATCTCTACTATAAGATTGAGAATGATGATCAAGTGATCTTACTATTGTATGTGGATGATCTGTTTCTAACAAGAAATGAAAAGCTCATCATTGATTGCAAGAAGAATCTTGCTTCGGAATTCGAAATGAAAGATCTGGGTCAGATGCACTATTTCCTAGGTCTGGAAGTGTGGTAGAATCCACATGAGATTTGTCTTAGTCGAGGAAAATATGATGTGGAAATTCTAAAGAGATTTGGAATGATGGATTGTAAATCCATGACTACACCTATGACGACAAATCTAAAGTTATTATGTGATACTTCATTAGAGATAGTGGATGCCACTTTGTATAGGCAAATGATTGGTCCGTTGATGTATTTAACGAACACAAGGCCAAACATATGTTTTTTTGTGAACACTTTAAGTCAGCATATGGTTGAACCCAGACATGTTCATTTGATCGCAGCAAAACATGTGATGAGATACTTGAAAGGTACCATTGAGTATGTTATCAAGTATGATGCAGATTGTGAGTTCAGACTACAGGGATACTTTGATTCAGATTGGGCTGGTAGTGTCACAGATCGTAAGAGTACTTCAGGATGTTTTAGTTTGGGATCAAGTATGATCTCATGGTTTAGCAGGAAGCAAACCAGTGTTGCGCTCAATACAACTGAGGCAGAATATATGGCAACATGTTTAGCATGTACTGAAGTTGTATGGCTACAGAAATTACTTTCAGGATTATATGATATTGAGTTAGATGCTACTAGTATCTGTTGTGACAATCAGAGTTGCATAAAGTTGTCAGTGAACCCTATGTTTCAAGACAAATCAAAGCATACTGGAATCAAGTATAATTTTATCCATGATGTGGTAGAAAAGGGAGCAGTGAAGCTTCATTATGTGGCTACCAATGAGCAGGTTGCAGATGTGCTAACCAAACCTCTGTCAAGGGTGAAGTTTGAGTACTTTAGAGACAAACTTGGACTAGTCCCTCGTAAGAGGGACTAAGGAGCTACATATGGGATTTTGGTGACAGTAGCAAGGCAAGTCATTAACAGGTAGGATGTGGGCTATTCTATTTTATTTTTATCCAATATGAAAAAGTATTGGCTCTAAGATTACTCATCCAGTATGAAAAAGGACTAGCATTGAGTAAGACGGTTCTTGGTGAACTGTATAGCTTCCTCTAGCATATGGCTAGTAGGACAGTTCTTGGTGAACTGAGTGAATTAAAATCCTATAATGACATCAATGTGCTCATCGGAGATGCTACTAATCCCAATGCTAGCTATGGATACAAAACTTCTCTTAATGAACAGATTCTACATGGATCAACAAGTCAATAGCCAAGTAAAGACAAATGGATGTAACAGTTGGTACTAGGAAAATACCTTCCATGCTAAGAGGGAGTGTTGAATTATATAGCTTTGGAATCTATTTTCCCTATTGTAACTAACCATGTAAATAAAGTTTTGATTTAGTGTTAACTTTATGTCAAGCATCAAACACATGACAAGTGTCAACCTCATGCCAAGACAACCATATGCCATGTGTCAACCTCATAGCACCTCTAAGAGGGTTGCATAGGGCGATAGTAGTGGCTAGCTTAGGGAGGCTGCTTAGGGCAGTTGGAGTGGCTAGCTTAGGGGGGTTGCTTAGAGTGGTGGTATGACCGTTGTTATACAGTTGTCGTACAATCCTAAGACAACAATTTAGGGAAGCCTCTAGAAGAGACAAAGGAAGTGACCTTTGGGTGCATTAGGAGGTGGCTCTTGGGAGCTTTAGGAGGTGACTCTTGGCAGCCAAAGGAGGGCAGGTATGACAGTTGTTATACAGTTGTCATACATTCATAGGGGGTTGCTTAGGGCAGCCAAACCAACCTAGAAAAAGGGGCATTCACTTAACATTTGGATACCTTGTTTTGTTGGAGTCTTCTGCTGAGTCAAGGCATCTATTTGTTGAAGTATTTTATTGGTATATGACTGATATCTACTGGAATATTCTACTGGTATATGGTTGCTAGTTGTTGGAGTCTTTTGTTGGTATATGCCAGCTTGTTGTTGAAGTATACTGCTGATACAAGCACTCTATTCTTGTTGAAGTCTTATGTTGTTCCTTGCTGATATAAGGCTGCTACAAATACTGTGTTAAAGTTGCCATAAGTCTGCTACAGTAAGAAGGAAAGTCAGTTATCTTTTGGTGATTTTGTCAAGTTGTTACTCTAAGTATTAGTTCGCCTATTTGTGAAGTTTGTAAGTGTTGAAACAGAGGTATTGCTTCATCCCTCTGAGTCCTAGATAGTTACTCTAAAGTCTTGTACCGGTACTGTACTTTGTTGAAGAATCTAAAGAGAAGTTTTGGTTGGGTTTTCTACCCCAAGAGAGTTTCCCTGGGTATACTTGTGTTCTCTCTGTGATTGTCTCACTTTCAATGATCCTCATATATGCAGATGTATTGGTATGTTGGTTGTATGTTGTAATTTTTTTTTAAATTTACCTACATGCATCAGTTTTTGAACAAAGATACCTCGAATACTCTTAGTCTGGAGAGATTAGTTTCCCTTGAGATCTTTGTTAATAAATTCCAGGAAAGAAGGGAACAAGTCATCGACCAACAAGAGGTTGAGAAGAGGGATCCTGATGAAGGTTTCAAATCCCATAAGGAAGAGCAAGAATTTACTCATGCTTCTACCGAGGATAGTGAAGACGTGGTTGAAGAGCAAAAGCCTGAAGACATTAAACATGATGATGAAGTATTAATGTGTGCTCCTCCCTCTGATGAAGCCATATGAGATCCTATTCCTCCTGCACAAAAAGAAGAGGATGAGGTTGGTCACTTTCCTTTTCAGGTTTTTGACGATACCTTATTCTATGATTCAAAAGGTGAAGAGGAAAGGGAATCCTTGGACAAGCTAGACCCTCTGTATTATGAAGCTGAAGATGTAGGGGCAAGTCATGAGGACGAGGCACTGATGCTTTCTCTTTCATTTGACGAAGTCATCCAAATCTTCGACGCTCCTACACAGAAAGAAGTGACTATGGTAAGTTATTTCCCTTTCCAAGATTTTGAAGATGCTTTATTTTGTGATTTGGAAATAGAAGAAAAGTTAGAGGAGACCTTGGATGCTTTAAGCCCTTCGTGTTATGATGAAGGAAATGACATGGTTAATAATATTGATGAGTTCATACATGTCGGGAAACGTAAATGGGGTATGATTGGGTATGATGGGGATCCCATTTACGACATTGAGGGTCATTTCCAAATGTTGCCTTTACAACTATCATATGAGGATACTACTAATTTTGACATTTGGCAACAAGTAGATGATGTAGCCACAGATGTTTTCCAAGCACTCAAGGGTGACCTAGTTCTATGTTCTCCTGATGATTTTCGCTCATACCTTGAGGATTTTGATGAGTATTCCTTTGAGCATTCGGATTTACTCTATGAAGAAAATTATCAACCATCATTGTGCTCAGATCTTGAAAAGGGTGAGGGCGTTGCTTGCTTGAAGCAAGATACTTGTGACAAGGTTTTCCATCTCCCTTCATCTACTTTACCTCGCTATGTCACCAAGGGTGTAGTTGGGAAACATGTCCCTTGTCTTGAGCTTTCTCCGGGGCAAAGCCTTCTTTTAGAATTCAAGGGTAGGTTGAATACCTTAAGAAGAAGTTTGTTATATCAGTCTTTCAACTTTCCCTTAAAAAATTTCCAATCATCCTCTAGATTATTGCTAGTCCCTTCCCAGACCTCAGGATGTGATGACATCCAAGGTAGCCAACCTTCAGACTCTTTCAGTCAGTCTTTTGAGCCTTTGATTTTTCACGATCCCTTTCTGAGATGGATTGTGCACTTTCCTAGAAGTGTAACTTAGCATAATTTTGTCGCTCCCTCCCACCTCCATGAGCTAGACTTTACGATTTCCAATGATATGATACATTCTCTAACTCATGTTATTTTTGTGCTTAACTTGTCATTGTTTTGGTTTATGATGAAGCACAGAGGCAGGTATTATGAGATATTGCTAGGATGGTTTCATTGGTTATTTGACTACACCTAGCATTCAACCAACAGGTAAGTAGAGGTAGGTAGGCATTTGCATCCATTGTATATACCATCTGCATATCATGTTAGCATAGTTGTAGTTTCATTTTCATATTGTTTTGTTTCATTATGTATATATGTATGCTCATGATTATATGCTAGATTAGAGATGCTCTTTATATGTTTATTATATCATATATGAACAAGGGGTGATATCACCACCCTAAGGATTACTAATATCCTTTGTTGAGATCTAACAGGCAGGGGTCATACCAGAGATGTTGAGGTTCTCATGCGCTCTACAATGAGCACATGTCGCCGAGTTGGAGCCAGATGTTATCACCTAGCCTAGGGATAACTAAGGAGATCACGTCTCGAGGCCCACAGGTCCTAGACATGGAGTACCGAGAGCCAGACGACTTAAGCATGGCCCCGGAGGGCCCCTCTTTTCTTCAGTGCAATCCATTTATCAGCAAAGGCAGTATCCATCCACCAGCCTGGTCCTGAAGTAGCAGTAAGTCTTGCACCATGAGGTAATGAGTCCAGGTATCATGGTATGTATCACTCTGATTTTTGAAGCACTTGAATATGTTGCATTGAATCCTTCTTCATTTTATGATGTTTGCTTTGAAATTATGCTCTTTGCCTCGTTCATACCTGGAAGGGTGACATGGTGCCCTAGTAAGTTGATCTCCCTTTAGGATGGGTTGCCACTGGGTGGGTCTATGAAAGGTCATCATTCGTTCCCTCCATACTTACCACTTTCCATCGTTATCCCTCTCATCTCCCCTACCTTTGTTTGGGCATTGGGATTGGCTACACTAGGAAGGGTTGTACCTTACCTCGTGGGAAGGGGCTAAAGCTAAGTTGCAGGAAACGCCCCCCCCCCCCTCTGTTTCGGAGCCGGAAACCGTACGGTACACCGAAACGGGTACGGTACGGCCCTGAAACGCCGGCGGCCGGCACTAGAAGTTAAGTTGTACCTACCGTGGGAAGGGCTAAAGCTTGCTGCGGTGAAACTTCAAAGCTGGAGCCGGAACCGCGACGGGTGACCGGAATCGGTATCGCAGACGTTCAACGGGCGGTGCCGCACTGCACGGCTGCTCAAATGGAATTACACGGTAACGTCACGGTATTT
Source organism: Picea sitchensis (assembly GCA_010110895.2). NCBI lineage: Eukaryota > Viridiplantae > Streptophyta > Pinopsida > Pinales > Pinaceae > Picea > Picea sitchensis. Next base: position 371,131 of record SNQJ01S0000602.1, read on the forward strand.
TCGGGTCGTATCACCGTATCACCGTTTCCGCCTTTACTTTTAAAGGAAAATCGTAAATTAAGGGGCCTTTGGGGCCCCCAAAACTTCCGGGCTAGTGTTACTTGCATCATGTAATGAAGGATATTCATCATCTAGGGAGCATAGCTGGTAGAGCGCCCCCCGGCCCCTGCTAAGCCCCTAACGCCTCCCATAGGCTCCCTAATGGTAATGTTAAATTTTAAAGTAAAAGGATAAAATGAAAATAAAATAAAGAAATGTACTTTATTCTAAATTTTTAACATCATTAAATTGTTTCGTGGATGTTTGAGAGTGGTTCCAACCTCATTAGACTTTTATATGGAGAAAGTGAGAATTTTAGTAGTCCCATTCCAAAATTCGCCACTTAACGTAAGCCGTGATTTCAAGATTGCAGATACAACGCCTAATCGGATTCTATCAAGTATGAGGGTATGAACTGCATTTAATCAAGACCACCAAGCTCTCGATATACCCCAATGTTGGTGGTGTTGATTGTTAAACTCCTTTGTCATGGCCTTAGCAAAAATGTACCCTTCACTCAAACCAGACCATTGATTAGGTATGTTGCTTTTTCTACCATATTTTAAGGCTAGGATTAGGTAGTTTCATCAAAATTGGTGGTGTCGACTAATGTCCCTAGAGAATAGAGGTAGAAGCAAAGGCTACACAAAAAGAAATGGATGAAGGATGATACTAATGATGTGTATCCCAATAAGTTTATGGTGGAACATTGATTGTCATTCATGTTTGTCATTTAAATGTTCTTGCTTATTTATTCGTAATGCTTTTCAAAGTTTCAATATAATCTTATTATTTTTTTATTTTTTTTATTTTTTTATATACGGCGTTTCCCCCGGCGTTTCCCCCGACGTTTCCATTTTTTGAGGGTCTGTTTCGTATCGTACCTGTTTCGGAAACTTCGTATCGTTTCCCCGTTTCGTGCAACTTAGGGCTAAAGGCCCAGAGGACAAAAGCAGCTGGCAAGAGTTAAAAGCCAATATTGAAACCTTTGAGATGCTTCGCCCAGGGATCCCCGGGAAAGTAGTGAAAAGCTTCTCCATAAGAAAAGGGGACCCATAAGATACATAAACACTCAAGGTGCTAGTTGATGGATAGGAGGTCTCATCACGAGTCGGCCTATTATGACCATGGGCATGTAGCGGTATGACACTACCACCTATCTGGTCACCAAACCAGGGTAGTGACTCTTGGTGGCATAGCCAAGAGAAAGGGGGTCTCATCACGAGCCAGCCTTCTCATCTCCATGAAATGTTTGTGGATAACGTTGTCACCTCTGGTCATCAAGCCAGGACAGTGGCCCTCAACTATTCCCTTGAAGCACAAAAGAAAAAGATCAAAAGAAATAAAGCTAAGAGTAAAAGGCAATGAATGGACTAGGAAACAATAGCATTTATGACAAGGTGCAGCTCGCCCTCTACAAAGGCACCCACAGGTAAGATTTTACATTTCCCTGTTATCATATGCACCCTATGCCCAAACACTTACCCCATACCACCCCATACACTCACATGATGTGGACTAGATCCCACCTGGGAAACACCCCAAACTTAAAAGAGGTTAGACCAATAGGACACCCTGAGACCTTCTCCAAACCTAACTTGTCAAATTGCATAACGTCTTTGAGCATTTGTCTGGGTTAAGGGGGGTTTGATGCACATGCTTGGGTAATTTAATTATTGGATGTTTGGGTAATTTAATTGCAGCAAATTTTCTGCATACTCAAGATTAATTGCTAGCTAATCATTTTAGAAATTGCTTATGACAAGTTATTATCATTCTACTTAGTCAATGTTATCTTTTCATTGTCTTTTCAAGCTTTTCTGAGTATTTGTTGCAACTGTTACATTTTATCAATTGCTGTTGTAAACTTATTAACTGCTGCAATTTTATATCAGCTAGCATTTATTGTCACTGTCCATTGTCTACTGAGGTATTATTATCATATTTGTACTTGGAATAACTGTATATGCATGCTATATTGTCTTGTTCCGGGCAGGTACATCAAGCACTTCATTAACGTCATTTTTTAGACACGGATTTAGTGACTTTGGTAACCAGTGAGAGGGGGGAATATATCTTGAACATAACCCTAATTTTCCAACCCTTTAGGTTATCGGGGACGCCTCCCCTGGGGTAGACCTTGCCTATCCCTAGAAAGTGGGGATTTCCTATTAAGGTGACAGTGATAGGATATCCTGTTTGTTACGCCAATCTCCCTTACTTGCCTTGGGCTTTGGGCAAGTACAGATTGTGCGATAACAGGTACATTCACAGCGATTTATGATGATAGAAGTAGCTCCTCTTCCACCTCTATATCTATCTCTAGTGAGGAGGAGTTCCCTTCTTTTCTCCTTTTGCATAATGATACACCTATATATAGTTCTTGCTAGGATTTACACTATTGGTTTACCCCTTTCTACTCACTACTTTTACTTTTATTTTCATTTGTATTTCTTTTGGCACTTAGAAGTTGCCTTGCCACTGCCACATCAATATTGTGGTTTGTTGTAGTCTTTAGTCCCATTGACCTATTTTGGTCATGTGTACAGTGTAGGCATTAATAAAATTATATTATCTTATCTTCAACAAAAACAAAAGATAAAAACTCTACTACTACACGGCTTTCCTTCTCACTCTTATATGTAAACCTTCAACTGTCACTTCCTGTAGAAATTTCTAATACAAGAACTAGAGTACCAAACCCAAGGAAAAATATTTAGATGCGCAGCTAGAAAACAATAAGTAGGCCTACCTTTTCTCCACCGTATGCATCCAGAACATAAATATGGTTATTCGTTGTGCATAAAAGCATTTGCTTGCCATCATTGCTGAATTTGATATCAGATACCTCTGCAGTATCTCCACCAACTAAGAAAGTATCAAAAGGCCCCTGAAAATTGAGTCAGAGACAACCCAGATAATTCAGCTTCTTGACAAATTCTGAGAAGATCAAAATTTAGAAACTTAATTTCTAAACCTAGAACCTTATCATAAGAACGAGAATCAAACAACTTAATAGCCCCTCCTTCCATGGCCACAGCAAAAACAAGTCCTTGTTGATCATATGCCACAGTTGGCTTCCCACGTAGTCGCAGCAATCCCTACAAACAAGCTGTATTGATGAACTTCAAAAATCCTTATAAGCTAAATTGACAACTTCAATTCTTTTTCACTAATATGCATCTCTATATCATGGTCTATAACAAGACTAAAGTAGCTATCAAGGTTCTGTTCCTGAAAGATTCTTGATATGCATAAATTTTCTAACCAATAACTGTAATCTAACCTGGCATGCATTCACACGAAGGTCCCATAGCCGCACAGTGTGGTCCATTGATCCTGACATAAAGCTATCATTTGTAGGGGACATGCAGAGTGATGTCACCCTAAAAGAAGATGGGAACAATAAAAATTTCAGGGACAAGACATATCAACTACAATGTAAGAAAAGAAACAAACAACTGTCAATAATATCAACCAACATACCAAAACTAGCTTTTTTGAACCTGCAACTTGTAGGCAGTCGAAATACTGAGAGGCATATTTTGAATTTGTACCTGCTTTGATGTCCTTTGAAATATCGTAGGATTCGATTGTCATACAAAGATAGATATTGCAACGATTCTGAAAAGATAGTAAAAATATTTCAGATTATCGGGGTCCAAACTACCAAAAACGTGATTTAAAAGCAGGTGATTAATATAACAATCAGGAAAAAGCATATGTACCATCTGAATTATTTCTAGAGGAAAATATAACAGAGCTTGGGTGATGTGTAAAGCAAATGAGGTCCACACCATGCTTCTTGTCATATACAGTTTTCTGAAGTCTGGACAATGAAAAATAAGTTAATAACAACCATGAAAAGATACCAAAACTTTTGTCAATAAATCTGAGATAAAGCAATGCAAAAGCTTTCCATGTTCATCACTATGCAGATGGTACAATCTAGAGAAAGAAAAGAAAGAAAGAAAAGACTTTTACATTTGCAGGTGACAAAACCAAACTATGTGGAGGTAAAATCCCATATGACAATGCATCAGCAGAGAGTACCTAAAGCATCTACTGCCTAAACTATATAGGCATATCAAAGACTTGGTAAGATAAGTATGTAGATACTGGATATATTTCCAAGTACAGACAAGTAAATGATATGCTTTACATCTCATATTTCAGTGTAGCCAAGTATAAAGATAATTGAATGATATGCTTTACATCTCATATTTCAGTGTAGCCAAGTAAAAAGATAATTGAATACTGCCAATGATATGAATTGGGGATGTTGAGAACCTACACAGATGTGTATATAGCTCTGAAGCAAAGTCTAATTTACTTTAGACTCTTGAGATGGTGAGCCTCAGGGTTTAAACACACAGCCTAGGACCAACATCATTAGGATCATAGGAAAGGCCCACGTTTCATAGTTGGTGTCTCCAAGGAGAGTACACTCCAGCCAATCCCCATATTCATAATGCTTTCATGTGTCTCCTAGCCCTTTACTGTCAACAACTATAAATTCAACTAGGTATGGTCGTCAACTAAGGACAATCAGTGTCTATGCACAAAATTTCAATATAACAATAATAATAATAATAATCTAATTTTAAGGTCACAGCCAAGCCAGACACCAAATTGGTGTATGAGACCCCCTTGTTTGTGGGACAAGGGACCCCTCCACACAGCGATTTGACTGCTAAAGTCTACAGAGGTGTACATACCCTGCCCCCTCTGGACTTGAACTTGTAACATCTTAGGAGGAAACACATATTCTTAACCATGAGGCCCACTCAAGCTGTACCACAACCATTACAGTCGAAGGAAAATCAGCATCTCTGCACAAAATTTCAGTATCTGCAGTCATTGCATGCTTTCAAACAGAAACCGCATTAGGCACCATAGTGAAGATGTTGAGATATCATGATTTATCTATAATGATGAACTTCCTACTACATAACAGCTTATAGTGACCCAAAAAAACAAAAAAAACATGTCTTCACCTTGTTAAATTGACAGATCATGGTAACAACATAAAAGATGAAGAGAAACCACTTTAATTGAGGAGAAAAGCCAATTTTCAACTTTAGAAGACCTGAGGAGAATTGCAAGGATCCTCCAAGTGAGAAGAACAAGCAGTGTAACCTGCATGGAACCAAACTCGCTGAATAGTTGGTCTAGGTAAATGAAATTGGCAGATAGTTCAGCTCCATAGAAGTCTAGGCCCAGAACCTACCTCTATTCAAAGGGGGATTACATTAACCTAATGAGTATAAAAGTAAATTCTTGGGTTTGTTACCCCCCCATGCCTAGGGTAACTGGAGGAGATCATGTCTCATGGACCACAATGAAGACAGTGAACCCGTTGATGATGATGATCAGCATGTCCACCCATGGCAGCCCAGCAGCCCCCCTCAGATTGCCTCTTCTATTTTGGATCAGCCAAGCTCATTGCATCCAGTCAACACAATCTTTGGGAGATGGTAAGCCAGCATCACCGTGAGGTACATTAGTCCTTCTTTCATATAGAGTGTTGGGCTTAATATACCAAGCATGTGAATGAGGATCATTGGTTGAAGTTGGATAATGGATCTTTAGCTCAAGAAGTTATGTTTGTTTCCTTGTTTCACCTTGGTGGCCAGCATTTGTACCCTAGTCTCGTGTTGTCACCTCCAAGGAAAAGGGGTACTGCTGGGGGGCCCTCACAAGGGTAACGTTCAGTTTCCCCGCCATACTTAACACTTACCATCATGGAACCTGACACATTGTACTAAACTTCGATAATGGGTCATGGTTCATTCTCTCATCAGAAGAGGGGCTAAAGGCCCAGAGGTTGATTGCAGCTGCTACCAAAAGAATAATAAAGAAAGAAAGAGATAATAGCAACTGACTCTCAAAATCCAGTCCATACTTGAACTCTACCCTTTCCGCATTCGCCCCAGTCCCAAAGCAGTGATGTTATAGCTTGAAACATTATAAAGGGGACTTGCAAATATGATAAAAGGACAATAAAAAGGCAGATTAAGGGGTTGGAAAAATGTAGCGCCATTAAGGGGGTTGGAAAAATGTAGATTAAGGGGGTGTGTGTGAGTTCACGCATCATTCTGAACTTCTCAAATTTTTCTCTTCCAAGTGCTTTGGTGAAGATGTCTGCAATTTGCTCATTTGTGGAACAATGTCTTAAGTGAATAGTCTTGGCCAAAACATGATATCGAATCAAGTGATACTTTGTGTTGATGTGCTTGGTTCGATCAAGGAATATGGGATTCTTGGCCAACTTGATTGCAGAAGTATTATCAACTAGAAGAGGAGTAGAGTTTACTTGTTTCTCCTGCAAATCTTCAAGTATTTTCCTGAGCCACAAAATCTCCTTCGTCGCTTCTACAGCTGCCACATATTTTGCCTCTGTTGTGGAATCTGTTGGAACTGATTGTTTGCGTGATCTCCAGGAGACAGTTGTTGATCTAAGACTCATGAGATAACTTGAAGTTGACACTCCATTTTCCTTATCCCCGTCAAAGTCTAAATCAAAATAATCGATCAGGTTGAAGTCATCTACCTTAGAGTACTTGAGTCCAAAATCTTGAGTTCCTTTCAAGTATTTTATAACTCTCTTTGCAGCAGACCAATGTCCTTCACAAGGCTTCTGCATGAACCTAGAAAGAATGCCAACAACAAATGAAATGTCTGATCTGGTGGTAGTAAGATAGATAAAACTTCCCACAAGCTATCTATACTTGGTTGCATCCTCAAATTCATTCTCTTCTTTTGATGTGAGTTTCAAATTATGTTCCATTGGAGTGGAAACAGGGTTGCATTCAACCCTGCCAAACTTGTTCAAAAGTTCTCCAATGTACTTCTTCTGGGAGATGAATATGTACTTTGGATTTTGTATCACTTCAATGCCCAAATAGTAGAGAAGATGTCCCAAATCTGTCATCTCGAAGCCTTTATTCAATTTTTTCTTTATGGATGCAATATAGTTCTCATTGTTCCTTGTTATGAACAGATCATCTACATATACTACAAGATATACAATTTTTTTCCAACTTTCTTGACAAATAAAGTGGCATCGTCAAGATTGAAATGCTTGAAATTCAATTTCAGAAGATGCTCAGTTAACTTTTCATACCATGCTCGTGGTGCTTGTTTCAAGCCATACAAGGATTTGATGAGCTTGCATACCTTATGTTCTTGTCCCTTCACAACAAAGCCTTCTGGTTGAGACATGAACACATTGTCTTTCAAGTCTCCATTCAAGAAAGCAGTCTTCACATCCATTTGATGAATTTTCCATCCATTTTGTGCTGCCATGGAAAATAGAGTGCGGATGGTTGCCCATTTTGCTATGGGGGAAAAGATCTCCTCATAATCAACACTTTTTTGTGCAAATCCTTTTGCCATGAGCCTTGCTTTGTGCTTGTCAAGAGAGCCATTTGATCTGTACTTGTTCTTGAATACTCACTTGCAGCCAATCGGTTTGGTTCCATATGGAGGGTCTACCAACTTCCATGTCCCATTCTTGATGAGAGCATCATATTCCCATTCATCATGAGAAGTGGCTTCTTTAAAGGAAGTCGATTCAAAGTTAGTAGATAAATTCAACTCACAATCATATGAAACATCCATATCTTCTACATCACCTGAGTTTGAATTATCTACATTACCTCCATCTTGTTTTGAGGACAATCTAGTTTCTGTCTTTCCGATCTCATCAGGATGAACACTTTCAAGTGTTTTTGTGAGCCATTTTGGTGGACCTTTCTAAGATGGTCCTGGTTTCTCATCTGATTGAGATGGTGTTGAGTTCTCATCAAGCCTCAACTTTTCAATCTTCTTGATCACATCATATAAGTGATCTTTAGGTTCTGATGAAGTGGCAGGAACTACTTCATGTGGGGAAGATGGTTCTGCAAAAGGAGATTCCAGAGATTGACCCAAGATAGGGATTCTCCCTTCAGGATGTTGAATCTCATCATCAAATTCATGGTATGTCTTTACACGAGTGAATCTGTCCAGATGGTCAAGCTGTCTCTCAACAGCTTCTTCTTTCTTGGTGGATTCAAGAAAGATCACATCTCTGGAAATGATGAACTTCTTGTTTGTCTCATCGTAAAGACGATACCCCTTGGTGGTATTTGAGTACCCCAAGAAGATGCACTTTCGACTCCTCGCATCAAGCTTGCTTCTTTGTTCCTTAGAAATCAAGGCATAGTAGATGGAACAAAAGACCCTGAGATGCCTCACAGAAGGAATGTGCTCATAGCACATTTCATATGGAGTCTTGTTTTTAAGAGCATGAGATGGACACCTGTTTTTGACATAAACTGCACATAGAACTGCATCAGCCCAAAACATCAATTTAACATTCTTGAAAAACATCATGGAACAAACCATATTTAGGAGTGTCCTGTTCAATCGTTCAGCTACACCATTTTGTTGAGGATTGTATGGAATTGTTGTTTGATGTTTGATCCCATGTTGGTGAAGGTAACTTTCAAATTCAATAGATGTATATTCTCTTCCATTATCAGTGCAAAGAGATCCAATACGAGACTAAGCTTCATTTTGAATCCATACATGAAAAATTTTAAATGTTTCAAAAGCTTGTGACTTATCTTTCAGCAAATACATCCAACACATTCTAGTGTAATCATCAATAAATGTCATGATATATTTGTTTCCATTTGCAGAAGGAACACGATGCACAAATCAGAATGAATCAGTTCAAGTTTTCTACATGCTCTAAAAGTCTAATCATGGAAAGGTTGTTTGCTATGCTTTCCAAGAATACAAGCATCACATTGTTTCAATTTTCTAGGAATGGTGGGCAGATCAGAAACACCATTCTTTCTTAATAAACAAAGACTATCATAATTAATACGGCCAAATCTAGCATGCCACAAAAGACTAGATGGAATTATACCTAAGTCATGAGGAGAGAGGTATGCAGCAATGTGTGTATGGGCAGATGTCCCATTCAGCTTCAATAGTCTTCCATCTTCTATTCCGGTCATAACAAGCATGTTATCAGAATCCTTCCTTATCTCAACTTTGCCATCGATCATATGAACAAAGTGGCCTTGATTTCTAATGTGCACAAGGGACGCCAAGTTTCTTTGCAGCTCTAGAAGATATAGTACACTGTCCAGAAGAAAATCCGAGAGTCCAAGCAACTTAAGCCTAAAGGTGCCCATTCCCGAAGGTTTGAGACTTGATCTATCTGCAAAGTACACTACGCCATCTACATTGTCATCAAAGTCTTCGAAGAAATCTCTTCGAAATGTCATGTGAGAGGTCACGCCTATGTCAAGAAGCCATGCATCTCCCCAAGAAGCAAATGAAGTATTAAAGAGGTCTTTAGTTACTCCTATATTGCAATAGGCAACAACATAATGTACAAGTGCTTTACCTTTTGTCGGGTCTGAAGTTCTCTCTCTGTCTTCTTTGATCTTCTGCCATGGAACTTTGTAGTTGGAGGCTTTATGTGACCCATTCATTCTAAAACAAGTACAATGAAGGTCAAATTTTTCTCGGGGATTATGCCAACCCCCTATGCCCCTGAGCTTCTTCTTTTTGTGTTTTCTCTTATTGCCTCTATGTTGTCCAAAGGCAGATGCAAGAGAATGCATTGTCTTTTACTGTCACGAACACGTTAGCAAATAAAGTCTAGTAAAAATTTTCTTGCTACTGCACCAAGCAACAATTGGAATGAAGGACTGCTCACTCAAGTTTAATCAAGGTACACTCGGACCCTTACAAAGAAAGGGACTGATATGGCTCCCACTGAACGAGAGGTTATTAGTACTAATGTAACTGAAGGGAAATTGCAACAAAATGAAGAATGAGGCAATTTGACTATCCAAGTTTTATTGAACAAGGAGCGATATGGATATCGTGAATGAATATACCAGTGCTAAGCTTTATTGAACAAGCAACAATAAGGATATAATGAATGAATATACTGGCTATCAATATAATGAACAAGTATACCAACTAGTGATATAATGAATGAGCATTCCAGTTAGCGATATAACTTTCTACTCATAATCTAACCCTAAACCCGACTGCTCAAGTTCTTTGCTGCCAAAGAGGTATCGCTACCCAGATGCGCCATGGATCAATTGATTCCAACATGGATGTAGATGGTCTGTATAGAAATAAGGAGGAATACCAAATATATTTCAATTAAACTTCAACAGCAACGAATACTAGGTCATGGTTTTCCTCAACAAAAACATTTACCAGTTTATAGAATGAACACAGCTACCAACCAGGTCATAGAATAGAGATATAAGTGCGTAATAGACGCAGTTACCAACCAGCTTGAGCGACTGGAGGTAGATCCTGTCAGAGTGATAGTAGCATGAGAGAATACCAGCGATAATAGAATAAACACAAAATGACATGCAAAATGAGATATTGCTATAGAAATACACTGCCCACTCCAGATCTCGTGCTCAGCACGCATAGGGGCGACTTCGGTGTGTATTTGTGCCAAAGTGAACCAAGGGAGAACTCCAGGCCGAAAATGAGTTTAATAAAGGTGGGCGACTTTGTATCTCCTATGCAAAGGGTACACTCCTAACCAAGAGGGTCCATTTTGTTATTATCGCAGAGGCATACGGTATGAAGACTGGTGAAGATAGAGATTTGAGCCAAGGTCGGGCATAGCTAGAGTGTAGATGGATACCACTGATCCAAAACCATTTGCAAGTGGCTTCCTCCCACAGGTGCGAATAGAGCTATGTGTTCAATTCGACAGGCAACAAAAATACTATAGGAATGTGAAGGGATGGTTTTCGGGCTGCAAAATGAGAGAGGCGAGCGAGCAAAAATGATAGTGACTCAAGCCATTAGAGGGCGAATGGAGGTTTCGAGCATGCCAGGCGTGGATGGCGTGGGGAGTGTAGTTTCGAATAGTTTTTAGGGTTAGGGTTTCGATATGTCAGAAAACCCCAAACTTTGTGATAGGACTGATATCTAAGGGATCTAAGTAGACTGCAGGAGGCGAATCATTCAAACTGTAACTCACCAGAATGGGCAGGCCGGCCATAGGCGTTTTCTGTATGCTTAGGGAGAGAAAACGCCCAGGGAGTAATTCATGGAATTAGAGTGGCTCTAATACCACTGTCAGGCCAGGGACCAGAAAAGATAACTCCACGTTGATGATTTGCATTAGCTAAGTAGGTGCATATATACATAATTGAATGACGCATGGTCTTCCCAAACGGGTGACCGTTCCTATCACCTACGAATCTTAATATTTACATTATAATTCAAGTAACGCAACCCAAAGGGGTTATGTGTCCAACAATGGATGCACCTAACATGGCGCTAGGCCTCCAAAGGCCTCAATCTTTGTCCACACGTGCTACCATCATCTTCAAGGAACCGTGTCGTCCTGGACTAGAAGGATGACGTCTTAGCCTCCAAAGGGTAGCATCCTGGTGCATGGAGGGCGGAATCCCCCCCCTAGGCCTGCCAGAGTGCCTCCAAAGGAAACGACCTCTTCTTGTATCACTCAAGTTGGTCATCACTGTCATGCCCCAAGCCCGAGGTCTCAACATCCATCCCTGGGCTTCAAGCCATCATGGAGGTCTGAACTGGTCATCTCCTCATGAATACTTGTCCGTTAGGCAAGGTCCTACAAAGACAAATATGTACGCCCTCCAAGGGTCCATGAGTCACGAGTATCATAGCAAGTAAATCACATCCAATAATCAAACCACACGAACATGTGCATCAAACCCCCCTAAACCAAGCAAATGCTCAAAGACATTATACAACTTGCCAAATTTAGGTTTGGGAAGGGTCTCAGGATGTCCTATTGGGTTAATCCCCTTTAAGCCTAATCCAAGTCATGTAAGTGTATGAAGTGGCAGGGGGTAGACCTTTGGGCATGGGGTGCATGTGATAACAGGGAAATGTAGAGTCTTACATGTGGGCGCCTTTGTGGAGGGTGAGTTGCACCTCGTCATGAATGCAATTGTTTCCTAGCGCATTCATCGTCATTTATTCTTTCTTAGCTTTCTTTCTTTTGATATTTTCTTTTGTGCTACAAGGGAATAGTTGAGGGCCATTGTCCTGGCTTGGTGACCAGAGGTGACAGTGTCATCCACAAAACATTTCACGGAAATGAGAAGGTCTTCTCGTAATGAGACCCCCTTTCTCTTGGCTATGCAACCAAGATCCACTACCCTGGCTTGGTGACCAGATAGGTGGTAAATGTCATACCGCTACATGTTCATGGTCATAATAGGTCGGCTCGTGATGAGACCTCCTATCCATCAACTAATACCATGAGTGTTCATGTTATCTTGTGGGTCCCCTTTTCTTACGGAGAAGCTTTTCACTGCTTTCTCGAGGATCCCTGGGCGAAGCATCTCGAAGGTTTCAAAATGGCTTTTAACTCTTGCCAGCTACTTTTACCCTCTGGGCCTTTAGCCCCTTCATCCCACGAGGTAAGGTACAACCCTTCCTAGTGTAGCCTATACCAATGCCCAAAATATGGGGAGATGGAAGAAATAAAGATGGAAAGTGGTTAGTATGGAGGGAACGGATGATAACTCTTCAAAGATCCACCCAGTAGCAACCCATCCTAAAGGGAAATCAACTTACTAGGTCACCGTGTCACCCTCCCAGGTTTAAACAAGGCAAAGAGCATAATTTCCAACAAAACGTCATGAAAAGAAGAAGGATTCAATAGAATATGTTCAAGTGCTTCATATATCAGAGTGATACATACCATGATACCCGAACTCATTACCTCATGGAGCAAGACCCACTACCACTTCAAGACTCGGCCAGTGTGATGGACGTTGGTGCTGGCGATATGTGGACTGTACTTGAAGAAAAGAGGGGCCCTCCAGGGCTATGCTTAGGCCATCCGGCTCTCGGCACTCCATGTCTAGAACCTGTGGGCCTTGAGACACAATCTCCTTAGTTATCCCTAGGCTAAGGGATAACATCTGGCTCCAACTCGGGGACATGTGCTCATCATAGAGCGCATGATAACCTCAGCATCTCTGGTATGACCTATTCCTGTTAAATCTCAACAAAAGATATTAGTAACATCTAGGGTGGTGATATTACCCCTTGTCCATGATATAAAAAATGAAATAAAACAAATTCTAATCATGACCATACATATATACAAGTGCGACAAGACAATAAAATACAACTACAACTATGCTAACATGATATACAATGGTATGTACAATGGATACAAATGCCTACCTACCTCTACTTGTTAGTTGAATGCTAGGTGTAATCATATAACCAGGGAAACCATCCCAACAATATCTCATAACACTTGGCTCTGTGCTTCATCATAAACCAAAACAATGACAATTTAAGCACAAAAATAACATGAGTTAGAACATGTATCATATCACAGGAAATCGTAAAGTCTAGCTCATGGAGGCGGGAGGGAGGGACAAAATTATGCCAAGTTACACTTCTAGGAAAGTGCTCAATCCATCTCAAAAAGGGATCATGAAAAGTCAAAGACTCAAAAGACTGACTCAAAGAGTATGAAGGTTGGCTAGCTTGGACGTCATCACATCCTGAGGGTTTGAGAAGGGACTAGCAAGAACCTAGAGGATGATTAGCAACTTCTTAGGGGAGAGTTGAACGATTGAGATAATAAGCTTCTTCTTAAGGCATTCAACCTACCCTTGAATTCTAAAAGAAGGCTCTGCCTTAGAGAAAACTTGGTACAAGAGACATGCTCCCCAAATGTATCCTTAATGACATAACGAGGTAAAGTAATCAAAGAGAGCTGGACAAACTTGTCACAAGTATCCTGCTTCAGGCAAGCAACGTCCTCACCCTTATCAAGATCTGAGCACAACGGTGGTTGATAATCTTCTTCATAGACTAAATCCAAGTGATCAAAGGAATACTCATCAAAATCCTCAAGGTATGATCGAAAATCGTCATGAGAACATTGCAGTAGGTCATCCTTGGGTGTTTGGAAAATATTTGTAACCATACCATCTCCTTGTTGCCACATGTCAGAATTATTAGTAACCTCATACGATAGTTGTAAAGGCAACATTTGGAGATGTCCTTCCATATCATAAATGGGATCTTTATTAGAACCAACCACATCCCATTTGTGTCTCCCAACATGTATGATCTCATCAATATTATCAACCATGCCATTACCCTTATCATAACATGAAGGGTTTAGTACATCCAAGGGCTCCTCTAACACTTCTTCACTTTCCAAATCACAAAATAAAGCATCATCAAAGTCTTGGAAAGGGAAACAACTTACCGTATTGACTTCTTCCTGTGCAGGAGCGTCAAAGGCTTGGATGACTTTATCAAATGGAAGAGCAGACATCAGTACCTCATCCTCATGACTCGCCTTTTTAATCACATTTTCACCTTTATCACAATATGGAGGGCTTAGCTCGTCCAAGGATTCCCTTACTTCTTCACCTTCCGAATCATAGAATAGGGTATCATCAAAAATCTGAAAAGGACAATGATTAACCTCATTCTCTTCTTCTTGTGCAGGAGGAATATGATCATGGATGGCTTCATCAAAGGGAGGAGTACACATTAACACTTCATCATCATGTTTGATATCTTCCGGCTTTCGCTCTTCAACCAGGTCCTCGTTATCTTCAGTAGAATCATGAGTAAATATTTGCTCTTCCTCATGGGATTGGTATCCTCCTTCATAAATCTCTTCTTCTGTATCGAAGGGTTCTTGGCATTGATCATGGTATGCACCCCTAAGATCTTCTACAATCTCAGTGGTGAATCCTTCATCCTTTAGGGCTATTTCGAGATTTTGAAGGGCATCCTCATAAGTTTGGCACTGTGGTTTTGCAAACTCAAGAAACTTACTGACAAGATCTACGAAAGAGGATATACCCTTTTCTTCGCAAGAACCCTTGATCTATTCTTGTACAAATGATGGCAAGGAAATTATGAACAATTTTATCAGGACGTCCTCCCCTTCAAATTCTATTTCACTTATATACTTCAAGAATTCTACAATGTGAGTAATTGGGAGGCCTTTAAATCTTGGATAGTTTTTTAACCATTTTATATCAAAATATTGTGGGTATACTTGAAAACTTTCAAAATCAATAGATGGATACACTTGCTCCCAGGGCGCCATGATCCCATATCTTGGAAATATCACAAAGTTGAGAGTAAGGTGGCACCTTGGAAAAGGTCAGTGGAGTCGCCAGATGACCTCTTAAGTATTATCAAAAGGAGTGAGGGAATCACCCTCAATGGAGTTGCCAAGTAAGCTTTGTAAGATGAAGGCTTTGAGGGAAAGGCTTACCGAAAAAGTGTCGATGATGAATATTGACTCGGTGTTCCCTGGTAACGGCGCCAAAAATAATATCGCACAATCTCTACTTGCCCAAAGCCCAAGGCAAGTGAAACAAGATTGGCGTAACAAGGGGGTGACCTATCACTGTCACCTTAATAGGAAACCCCTTTTTGTTTAGGAGTAGGGTAACACTACCCCAAGGGAGACATCCCTAGTGACCTAAAGGGCTGGTGAAACTAAAGCAAGGATGCAAAGATAACCCCCCTCTCATTGGTCACTCAAGTCAAAAGGCCTTGTTGAGTTTATGTCTTAAGAGATGAAGCAAATGTAATGGATGAAGCGTACCTGCCCGGAACAAGACAACAAACAAACATATAGCAGTTTTAAGTACAAAATGATATTAGTGCTTCAATAAGACAATAAACCAGTGAAATATATGCTAGCTGATATAAAATTGCAGCAAAATGAAAGTTTACAACAGCAAAAGGTATTTTGTAACAGTTGCAAGAAATATGCCTCAAAATTGCTTGAAAAGACAATGAAAAGATAGCATTTACTAGGCAGAATGATAATCAAATGTCATAAGCAACTTTAGAAGTGTTTAACTAGCATTCAATGTAGATTATGCAGAAAATTTGTTGCTTTGAGATGGCTGTAGCAGTGATTATACTATCAGCAGGCTAAAAGTTAGTAGTTCTAGGCTAGGTTAGTGTTAGTTTTAGTTAGTAAAAGCTTGAGAGTTTAAGGTTCAAATGTTTGTTTGATCAACCAATCAAAGAGAGATGAGACTCGTGCCTTTAAGGGCTATGGAGTCAAAAGTTTGAGTTTCAGCACAAATTACTTGGAGAAACAATAATGATTATATTTGTCTAAGAAGATAAAGTGGATCTTTGAGGAGTAGCACCTTAAGTCCTCTAAGAACCAAATTTTAGAGAGGTGAGCTAGAGAGTAGGCACTTCTAGGCCCTAGCACCTTCCTCCTCCTTAAGACTATTTTTAATTTAAGATATCAAGAGCACAAACAACTAGACAATAGCTTCTAAAGTGCTAGCACTTTAGGGCTTTAGAAGTTTGTCTAGGTCAAATCACTTTAGTAATGTTTAGCATATGAAGAGCAAAGAAGTAGCAACTTAAGTCCTTTACTCCTAGGGTTTGTCAAGCGAGCAATTTCATAATCTTAAAATGAATAAGCAAATATACCATAACCATTCAAAATGAAATGACAATTGCAGATTTACTTACTTCACCAAGAAGAATCAAGAAATAAAACCCTAGATTGTCAAGTAACTTCACCAAGAAAATGATCCAAGTTGCAAAATTTAGCCTCCAAAACAAGTGTACCTCACAATTTCAGCCAATAAACCTTAAAAGGGTGCCAATTTCAGTCCTCTCTCTCTCATGGGAGAGTTATTATGAAAATGAATGTCATTTTTGTGTAATTATACCAAAATCTGGCCTAAAATTAAATTTATTTTAAAATACAGGGTCGACCTCAACAATTATGCCCTTAATTTACAAATTAAATAAATTTACATAAAATAACCCTAAATAAGGTGATGTCTGCCCTTCTAGGGTGACGTTAGGTCTCCTCAAGGGGACGTTAGGCTGCAAGAACATGGTGCTCGGCCTTCAAACGCCTCAATCTCTGTCCACATAAGCTACCATCATCTTCAAGGAACCCTGTCGTCTTGGACTAGAAGGATGACGTCTTAGCCTCCAAAGGGTAGCATCCTGGTGCATGGTGGGCGGAATCCCCCCCCTAGGCCTGCCAGAGTGCCTCATGTTATCCACCAGCTTGCACAAGCTGGATTTTTTGAAAAGCCACCAAAGAATGAGCAATCAGTGCTCATATATGCAAACTTCAGAGTTCAATCGGTCTTATGAAAGACCCATTTTTTTCTACATTTCCACCATTGTAATAAATGTCCTAAGTATGAGATATTGTAAAAGCCTATTGGCCACCTAAGACCTAGGAGTGAGCACATACTTTGGAGTGTTTTTTTCTACTTGTTAAATATTTTTTTTGCTTGCCTTAGTGAGCGATTAAATAATTTCTAAGTTTTTTCACTCAGAAGACTAACTCCAGAGCCGAAGTATGTACTGGCGATCAAGTCTTGGCATGGAAAATCCAATGTCTAGTGTCTAAATGTATATAAGCTCATACTAGGACATATTGATTGAGTCATGTGGAAATTGTGGCTAGGTTTGATAGGTTTTTTTTTAAGTATTTAGTGAATTAATTAAATTCCCGCAAAAATGGAATTTATTAATTCTAAGTCAATAAATTGTAAAAATATGGCATCAAACATTGTCAGATGCCATATTTACAGTCGTTTTCCAGTCCAGAGTATCATGTAAACCCCTATTTCCCATCTTTTGAGGTAAAAACGTGATTATTATCACTAAAAAAGCAAAATTACTCGAAAAATACTAAAAAGGAGTAATTAAATTAGTCTCCTAGATTTTAGGAGAACTGGGAACATGTTTTTCTCATGTCCCCAGTTGACTGGAAGCTTGGGCGAGTTCAACTGAGGTAGGGTCGACTTGATTGAAGATGACATGGACTTGGGGGAGATCCCAATGTGGGAACTCGACCCCACATCTTAGATGGCGCATTCCTAGAGCATGGGTGCATTTCCCAATGGCCCACGCATTTCCTAACTACCCCTTCACTCCTCCTCACACCCACTCTCACCTCAAATCACTCACCCACCACTCCACATCACTTCCCTTTACCTTCCACCACTCCACACACACTACATGTATCCCTAGCGCATCTACCCATTCACTAGTGCACCACTCCCTCATCACCCACGCTTTTCCTAAACCCTAACCCTAACCCTAGCGCATATCTACCTAGGAATTGTCATCCATTTTCCTATATAAGAAAAGCGACCCCTCCTTCCTCACTAGTTAGAATTCGTGGGAAGAAGTATTGTATTGTATCATTGCTATTTGATTAAGGAATAAAAGACTTTGGAGCTCTATGTGTTGTCTTGTGCCAATGTGTGGAGGATCTTCTCCCTTCATGATGCTTTGAGTATGGTAAACTTATCTTGCTTGCAGCTATTAATTGTTCATTTGATAAGGTATTAGTAAACTAGTTTGTCTTGTTGATTCTTATTTCTTCACATTTCAATCTATGAATCCATGTTGTTATTGTTTTAATTGCATGCTTTCAAGGTTTATGTGTAGGATATTTTAACGGCTTGCTTGCAAGGGTATCTTAAGTTTGCAGGGTCTCTACTTTGGAGGAGTGGAAGGTTCTTGCTTGAACCTCTAGCATCTTCAATTGCATCCAGTGGAAGGATTCCCCTCTTCAACACATCATTTTGACTCCATCGCCCAAGTTCCTGGTTTCAAATTATCTCTTTCCCCTTCTCTCTCGATTTTTATAAGAAAATTTATCATTCTCTTTGGTTTTTTGTTGCATGCAAGGATTTAGTTAATCTTAAAAGTATAAATCTGTTCTATATCAGTTGCATGCAGTCTCTAAAAGCTAGATCTGAAGTTTACAAAAGGAATTTCATCTCTTTGCCAAGTTGTAGCTCAATTTTGTCTCTAATTAGCCTTCAATTTCCTAGTATTTTTTAGGCTTGTGGTAGGCAAAAATTTACACAGTTTTAAAGTATAAATCTGCAAGTCTTAGTTGTTGTTCTTTGTTGATTTAACATCAGCCTAAAAGACCCTAAGGAGGTTAGCTATCTAGCTATCACTCCTTAGTTATTTTTCTTGTTTTAGCGTAATTTAACTTAGCAATTTTTACATTTTTGGGGGGTTAACCAAAGACACTTTTAAAGTGTTTTTGGTCATCTTTTACATTTGATTGCTTGTTGTTTTATCGCAGATATAACAGGTCCAAAAGGAGGTTCTGCTGAAATTTTGAAGTTTACCCTCTTCCAACACCCTCCCGGTGCTCCGGGAGCTTTGTATTTCAGTTTCTTTCTTGAAAAAGGATTTGTAAACACTTGATCTCTCAAATATAAAGATCAAGTGTCTCTAAAAAGAAAGTAGTTTAATTTTGTAATAAAGTTAGCGAGCCACAAAGCTCGTCTTTAGATGTTTCCCCTGCCCCTGGGGGAAATTGGTGTCTTTTGTTTTTATTCTGCTTTTCGGGGTTGTGTCCCATTTCATTGGTTTCATTTAGGTTTTCATGCATAAACAAGCTAAAATTAACTCATCTCATTAAATCAAAGTTTTAAAATCAACTGCAAGTTCTAGGTTTGCTTATTACTAGTTTCCCTTTTGCAAAGTTATTGGAATAAACCCCAATTGTTCAAATCTTGTATGCAAGCCCGCTGTCACGCTCAAGTGCTTCGGTGACCCAGAAACGATTTGAACAATGCATGCTAGTATAACTAGGACAATCTCTAAGTGGGCATTATTCATCTAAGACCTCTACCCTGGGTGGAGTGTGTCAAGTCAAGGGGTAACACGCCTCGTTGGATCTGCGGCACACCCGGTTGGTAAGTCTATAAGATCGGCGTATAACGCACAAGGAGACCACATTACACTTTGCACACAAAGAGTGGGGACCCCGACTTTAATCCCCACTTCACGGTCTCAAAACTTTTCTAATAACACCAAATCCCTTAATTAAAATACTCAAGATAAAATTAACACTGCACTTTCATCACATCACAATTTATTGCTTTATCTGGCACAGGTCTTTCATGTTTATCTATTGTCACCTTATCTATTGATGCAAAGCTTATCTTTATGTTTATGTGATGATTGATGAATGCTCATGGTTGGTTTCACAGGCAGTATCCTTTTTTATCAAACTTATGTTGTGTTGATATTACTTGTGTTTCAAAAAATATATAAACTCCTAGAAATAAGTGTTTTTACCTTCTTAGTTGAGAAAAGCCTTAGATTATTTTTCATAGGGACTACCCCCCTTGGCTTCGCTAGGAGTTGGCCTAGACGGAGGAGTTGAGGATCAGGTGACAGCGCCTTGACTCGAAACTTGCCCCCAAGGACACACCAAGTGGATTGAAGGTTTCTTCCACATTATCCCAGGTGTGTATTAAGACGGCAACATTTTTGGCGCCGTTGTCGGGGATAAACCTTTCTATTCCCGGGTCACGACTTGTTTTTCCTTTTAGTTTTACTTAGTTTTCTTTTGATGCTTGTAGTTTATCAGAAATAGACTCAACCACCTGGTGACTCCACTTATTTCCAATTTAACTAAGTATTCTACTAGGAGGAACTCAGAAGGCCTACTTAACCTCATTCCTGAACCTGAAAAGGTTTATCGAAGGAGGTTATCCAATGCCTCTTATCGTAGAGTACTTAGTCATTTAGGAACAAAGTCCATTTCTGATATTCACTTGCTCTTTGTCAATAAAAGCTTTACTTCAGAAATGGCTATCTATAATAAATGTGACTTTACTGCAATTAATAATTATCCACATGCTCTCCCTGAAAAAGCCATAGAAAAACTTCCTAGTTTCCAGGGTAATAATGCTATATCAGCCAAAATGCATATCAAAGCTTTCATGAGATGTACTAACAAATGGTGTGCAGCTCATGATTATGAAGATGTCAAAATGAAATTATTTGTCTATCCTTAGAAGATATTGTCTTAGATTGGTATGAAGATATGGCTGACAACAAATTCAAAACGCTCAAAGATCTTACAGATGCCTTCATAGAAAAGTGGGGGGGAAAAGAAAGATCATCGTCAGTTGTTAGCAGCCCTTAACTGAATCAAGAAAAATGAGAATGAAACAATGGATGAGTTCAATCAAAAATTTAATGAACTTGTCTCCAGTATGCACACTGACATCAAACCTCCTAATGACGCTATCCTAATCTATTATGTTGAGGCCTTTGGAGGGGAAATGAGATACCAGCTTAGAGATAAGGAACCCCTCAACCTCAAGTCAGCTCAAGAGATAGCGGTCAAAATAGATAAGAACATGCAGGCTTCAGGCATCATGGTTTCAGTAGAGGCAGTACTTCTAGGCAAACAGAGGCTAAGGACAAGGCTGCAGCTGCAGCTGCAGCTCCCGAAAATAAAGACCTGAATTTCGACCCACTAAAGGTCGTTACTGAGATGGTCAAACCAATGGAAGCTACCCATGCTACTCAACTTACTGCCATGCAAAATAGGTTGATAGCAATGGAAAGGTCACAAAATAACAGGTTTCAATCTAATCCAAATGGCAAAGAAAAGGTCTCCCTCAAGACCAAAGGCCACCCAATCAATTAGAATCCAATAATATGGTTCATGAAGAAGCTCCACCTTTCTGCAGACATGTGAAGACTTTCATAAGGAGTCTACTTGTCCAATATTTTGTTAGATTAATGAACAAGGCCTTCCTCAAACAAGCAACTATGTAGATCAGCCCAGAAATACCAACCACATCAATAGTTTTGGTGAATCTCATCCTCTATCTATGGATTATTGGCTTCAAATGCAAAAGAGGAGTGAACGAGCAAACAAAGTGGTTGAGGAATATGATAATGTGACTAAGTTATATGGTCACAAACCTACAAATGAGCAGATTTTAGAAATGGCAAGGCACATAGGAATTGTCTACCAGAGGAAAGGAAAAGAAGGAACTAGCAACTCTCAAACAAACTTTCCAAAGGTAACTACTCCTACACAAACTCCAATTACAAATCTAAATGTTGATCTAGGTAGTTGGATAGCAAATGCAAAGTTATTGGTTTTAGTGTCAAATCTCCTCAAAATTCCTTCACAGAAAGAAAAGCTCCTGCAAGCTATAGATCCTCCAAGCAATAAAGTTATTTCAAGTAATAAAGTTGTTCCAAGCAATAAAGTTTCTCCAAAGGAACAAGAAAGGGTTAAGGAACAACATGAAGATCCTCTAGTGGTCTTAACTAGTAGGGATAGAACTAAGGAAGAAAATCCTCTTTTCTTTGTCTCACTTGAAATAAATTATCAGTGGCTACACAACTGCATGTATGATTCAGGTGTTGCATCAAACATTATCACAAAAAAGATTATGCAAAGGTTAGGTCTAAAAATCACAAGGCCTTATCAAAATGTGTGTGCCATGGACTCAAGAGAAATAGAAACACATGGAATGATTATAGATCTCCCAGTTAAGCTAGCCTTCCATCCTAGTGTTACTTTCAAAATGGACGTCCTTGTCATAGATGTGCCAGATGCATGGGGAATGCTCTTATCTAGGAAATGGGGAGCTCATATGGGTGGTTGTTTGAACATGGATTTGGAATTTGCTACTATTCCATAACCTCCTCCTTCAACTGAAAATTTCAGACTCTTTAAGGAAACCGAAAGAAAGTATCACATAGAAGACCCTAAAGAGCAATTTAATGAGTTTCTTTGCCAAGTGTCTGATTTGGGGACTTCTCCATATGCTCAAACTTCTTAGCTCCAGTTCAAGATAAGTTTAAAAATGAAAAGGTTAACAATAAAGCATGGAAAATGCATTTTGACGGAGCCCACTCTAGATAAAGCAAAGGGGCGGGCATTGTGTTAAAATCTCCAATAGAAAAGACTTACAATTTTGCATTCAGACTTGAGTTTGATGCAACTAATAATGTGGCAGAGTATGAGGCACTTTTGCTAGGCTTAGAAATCGCTAAGGACATAGGTATCAAAATTCTCAACACAAAGGGTGACTCAGACTTAGTGATTCTCCAAGTTAAGAACAAGTATGCATGCAAAAGTGAGAGGCTTAGAAGATATAGAAATGCTATCTGGGATACCATGGAATTCTTTGATGCCATAGACCTTATTGCTATCCCAAGAGATCAAAACAGTTTGGCCGATAGACTAGCTGTAGCAGCTTCTACCCTCCAGCCCTCAAAAGATCTAATGAAAGGCGAAGGCAAGTTGGAGATAATATTTAGGCCATCTGTCCCAGATAATGTTGACGATTGGCAAGTTTTCAAAGATGATGAACAAATTCTAAGGTTCATCCATAACATAGAAGAATTCTCAGATTTTAATGTCAGCTACAAAGAGGAAGGCAAGGAATATGGTGAAGAGGAAAATCCCATCAAAAATCCAATCCCCAGAGGTATAGCTACCCTAGAAGAAATTTTTGACAGGCATGACATGTACAAAAAGAAAAAGGAAACAATAAAGCCTGACAAATATATTGAAATAAACATTGGGATAGAAGAAGTCCCAAGAATGATAAAAATTGGAAAAGGAACCACAGAAAAGGAAAGAAAGGAATTGATTAGTTTAGTCCGAGAGTATAGGGATGTGTTTGCTTTCACCTATGATGAACTTAAAGCATACAAAGAAGATGTGTTTCAACACACTATCCCTCTCAAAGATGACACAAGACCTTTCAGACAAAAACTTGCGAATAAATCCTGAGCTGGCACCTCTAGTTCAAGCTGAGTTAAAAAAGATGGTGGATGCTGGAATCATTGCTCCAACCAGACATTCATCTTGGTGCTCCAATTTAGTTGTTGTCAAGAAAAAGAATGGGGGGATAAGATTATGTATTGACTTTAGAAACTTGAATCTTTCTTGTATTAAAGACAACTATCCCCTACCCAACATAGAGACCCTACTTCAAAGGGTAACTGGTTCTAAGATTATGTCCTTGTTGGATGGCTTCTCAGGCTATAACCAAGTTTTGGTGAGGAGGGAAGATCAGAACAAGACTACCTTCACCACTCCTTGGGGCACTTTTGAGTATCTAAGGATGCCTTTTGGCTTAATTAACGCAGGTGCCACCTTTCAAAGAGCCATGGATTTTGCCTTTCATGAACTAATGGGCAAAATCATAGTAATCTACCAAGATGACCTAACAGTATTTTCCAAGAAAAGATCAGATCACATAAGTCATCTCAGGCAGGTTTTTGAAAGATGTCGAAAATATGGTATCTCCTTGAACCCAGCTAAGTCCATCTTGGGTGTTGACGAAGGTAAGTTGCTAGGTCACATCATAGGAGAAGACGGGGTAAAAATGGATCCCGAAAGGGTCGAAGCCATACAAAAAGTCCCTTTACCCCCAACCAAGAAAGCCCTTCAATCCTTTCTTGGACAAATAAACTTCGTCAGATGGTTTATTCCTAACTTAGCTGAGTTAATGAAACCACTCCTTAAATTGCTAAAGAAAGATGTTAAGTATGAGTGGTCAGAAGAAGGAAAGATTGCTTTTAAAACTATTAAGGATGCAATTGGCAAATAACCAGTGCTAATTAGTCTGGATTATTCAAAGGATTTTCAAATCTTTTCCTTTGCTTCTGAGGATACTATTGCAGGGGTTTTGCTCCAAAAGAATAATGAGGGTCAGGAGCAACCCATTGCGTTTATGAGTAAGGCATTGCAGAATTCAGAGCTTAACTATACAAGTATGGAAAAGCAAGCATATGCCTTAGTCAAATCTCTCAAACATTTCCGAGTCTACATAGGCTATTCAAATAGTGTGGGGTATGTCCATCACGCAGCAATAAAGGACATCCTTGGACAGTGGGATTGTTTGGGAGATAGAGGAAAGTGGGTTTCTAAAATTCAAGAGTATGACTTAGAAATCAAACCCACAAAGTTGATCAAAGGTCAGGGTTTAGCTCAAATGCTCACCAAAGGAAATGAAAAAGTCATGGACTTAGTATGCCAAAACAATCAAACTAGGCCAACCTTGTCATCAGAGCTTCAAAAGTTAGAACAACACCAATGGTATGCAGATATCATCTACTTTCTCTCAAACCTTACTTCCCCAAGTCATTAGATTGGTCACAAGAGGAGGGCTTAAAGGTTGAAAGCAGCAAAGTATTGTATAATTCAAGACGGCTTGGGGTGGAAGAACCCTGATGGAGTGATACTCAGGTGTGTTGATGAGCTAGAGTTTAAGAGACTCTTGGTTGACTTCCATTCAAGATTTTGTGGTGGACACTATGCGGTTAAAACTACCGCCCACAAAATCCTAAGAGCAAGTTATTATTGGCCGACCATTTTCTCAGATGTACACAAAATGGTCAGGGGTTGTCAGCAGTGTCAATTATTTTCAAGGAAGCAAAAGCTAGCAGCCTTGCCTCTTCAGCCTGTGGTTGTCGAAGCTCCTTTTCAGTGGTGGGGGCTTGATTTTATAGGTCAGTTCAAAGACTATTCAAGTAATGGTTTTACTTGGATAATTACAACCACTGACTATTTCACTAAGTGGGTTGAAGCAATACCCACTAAGCATGCAACCGACAAAGTGGTCATGAATTTCCTTGAAGATAGGTTAATCACTCGGTTCGGTGTGCCCGCCAAAATTACCACTGATAATGCCAAGGCCTTCAGTTCTACAGATTTATCTGCTTTCTGTTTTAAGTATGGCATTGTGTTGTCCCACTCTTCAAACTATTATCCCCAAGGTAATGGTCTTGCTGAATCCAACAATAAGAACTTGATGAATATTCTCAAGAAAACGGTAGGGGATAATAAGAGGTCATGGGACAACAAAATAAAGTTTGCATTATGGGTGGACAAAATAACTAAAAAGAGTTCCACCGGTAAAAGCCCCTTCGAGCTTGTCTACGGTCTTGATGCTACCTTGCCAGTCCACCTTAAGCTTCCAGTGTATCAGTTTGCTCAAAAGTATGGTCTAGATGAGGATTTCCAACAGAACAGGATTAATCAATTGATAGAGTTAGACGAAAACAGACGGAAGGCATTGGATCGGAGCATAAAGAGTCAGAGCAAGATAAAGAAGACTTTTGAAAAGTCTTCACGGCCGAGAATCTTTCAGGAAGGGGACACAATCCTTTTTTTGGACAAAAGAAGGGAAAAGCCAGGAAGCCATGGGAAGTTTGACAGCTTCTGGACAGGTCCATATATTATACAGAGTTCGGTTGGCAGGAATTCGTTTTACTTAAATAGGTTGCATGGTGAGAATTTGGCCCTTCCAGTCAACGGCCAACTTCTCAAGTTGTTCTTCACAGAAGTCATATGATGCCCATGGGGGCATCTACAGTATCATATTCTCTAACCCTTATCTTTGTACATTATGCTTTGTATTTTATGTACATCATTTATTTTCTGTATTATATGCACACATATACTAACACTTTTCTTGTATTATATGCACATGTATACTAATCCTTTGTTGTATTATATGTATTTGTACTTTATCTTTTGCAAATTGTGTTTAATGTTGGTTTTATATGGATATGATTGTTGACATGCGTCCATGATGCAGGAAGCATAGGTCTGGATTCTCGCATGGTCTCCTACAAATTTATAGATCAACCACGCGTCCCCACATGGAGCCAATGTTATCCACCAGTTTGCACAAGCTGGATTTTCTGAAGAGCCGCCAAAGAATGAGCAATCAGTGCTCATATATGCAGAGTTCAGAGTTCAGCCGGTCTTATGAAAGACCCCCTTTTTTTCGCATTTCCACCATTGTAATAAATGTCCTAAGTATGAGATATTGTAAAAGGCTATTGGCCACCTAAGACCTAGGAGTGAGCACATGCTTTGGAGTGTTTTTTTTCTACTTGTTAATTATTTTTTCTGCTTGCCTTAGTGAGCGATTAAATAATTTATAAGTTTTTTCACTCAGAAGACTAGCTCCAGAGCCGAAGTATGTACTGGCGATCAGGTCTTGGCATGGAAAATCCAATGTCTAGTGTCTAAATGTATATAAGCTCATACTAGGACATATTGATTGAGTCATGTGGAAATTGCGGCTAGGTTTGATAGGTTTTTTTTTAAGTTTTTAGTGAATTAATTAAATTCCCGCAAAAATGGAATTTATTAATTATAAGTCGATAAATTGTAAAAATATGGCATCAAACATTGTCAGATGCCATATTTACAGTCGGTTTCCAATCCAGAGCATCATGTAAACCCCTATTTCCCATCTTTCGAGGTAAAAAAGTGATTCTTATCACTAAAAAAAAAAATTACTCGAAAAATACGGAAAAGGGGTAATTAAATTAGTCTCCTAGATTTTAGGAGAACTGGGGAACTTGTTTGGAACATGCTTTTCTCATGTCCCCAATTGACTGGAAGCTTGGGCGAGTTCAACTGAGGTAGGGTCGACTTGATTGAAGATGACATGGACTTGGGGGAGATCCCAATGTGGGAACTCGACCCCACATCTTAGATGGCGCATTCCTAGAGCATGGGCACATTTCCCAATGGCCCACGCATTCCCTAACTACCCCTTCACTCCCCCTCACTCCCACTCTCACCTCACATCACTCACCCACCACTCCACATCACTTCCCTTTACCTTCCACCACTCCACACACACTACACTTATCCCTAGCGCATCTACCCATTCACTAGTGCGCCACTCCCTCATCACCCACGTTTTTCCTAAACCCTAACCCTAACCCTAGCGCATAACTACCTAGGAATTGTCATCCCTTATCCTATATAAGAAAGGCGACAACTCCTTCCTCACTAGTTAGAATTCGTGGGAAGAAGTATTGTATTGTATCATTGCTATTTGATTAAGGAATAAAAGACTTTGGAGCTCTATGTGGTGTCTTGTGCCAATGTGTGGAGGATCTTCTCCCTTCATGATGTGAGTATGGTAAACTTATCTTACTTGCAGTTGTTAATTGTTCATTTGATAAGGTATTAGTAAACTAGTTTGTCTTGTTGATTCTTATTTCATCACATTTCAATCTATGAATCCATGTTATTATTTTAATTGCATGCTTTCAAGGTTTATCTGTAGGATATTTTAACGGTTAGCTTGCAGGGGTAACTTAAGTTTGCAGGGTCTCTACTTTGGAGGAGTGGAAGGTTCTTGCTTGAACCTCCAGCATCTTCAATTGCATCTAGTGGAAGGATTCCCCTCTTCAACACATCATTTTGACTCCATCGCCCAAGTTCCTGGTTTCAAATTATCTCTTTCCCCTTCTCTCTCAAGTTTTATAAGAAAATTTATCATTCTCTTTGGTTTTTTGTTGCATGCAAGGATTTAGTTAATCTTAAAAGTATAAATCTATTCTATATTAGTTGCATGCAGTCTCTAAAAGCTAGATCTGAAGTTTACAAAAAGAATTTCATCTCTTTGCCAAGTTCTAGCTCAATTTTGTCTCTAATTAGCCTTCAATTTCCTAGTATTTTTGAGGCTTGTGGTAGGCAAAAATTTACACAGCTTTAAAGTATAAATCTGCAAGTCTTAGTTGTTGTTCTTTGCTGATTTAACATCAGCCTAAAAGACCCTAAGGAGGTTAGCTATCTAGCTATCACTCCCTAGTTATTTTTCCTGTTTTAGCATAATTTAACTTAGCAATTTTTACATTTTTGGGGGGTTGACCAAAGACACTTTTAAAGTGTTTTTGGTCATCTTTTGCATTTGATTGCTTGCTGTTTTATCGCAGATATAACAAAAGGAGGTTATGCTGAAATTTTGAAGTTTAGCCTCTTCCAACACCCTCCCAGTGCTCCCGAGAGCTTTGTATTTCAGTTTCTTTCTTGAAAAAAGCTTTGTAAACACTTGATCTCTCAAATCAAGTGTCTCTAAAGCGAAAGTAGTTTAATTTTGTAATAAAGTTAGCGAGCCACAAAGCTCATCTTTAGTTGTTTCCCCTCCCCCTAGGGGGAAACTGGTGTCTTTTGTTTTTTTTCTGCTTTTCGGGGTTGTGTTCCGTTTCATTGGTTTCATTTAGTTTTTCATGTATAAACAAGCTAAAAGTAACTCATCTTATTAAATCAAAGTTTTAAAATCAACTGCAAGTTCTAGGTTTGCTTATTACTAGTTTCTCTTTTTCAAAGTTATTGGAATAAACCCCAATTGTTCAAATTTTGTATGCAAGCCCGTTGTCACGCTCAAGTGCTTCGGTGACCCAAAAACGATTTAAACAGTGCATGCTAGTATAACTAGGACAATCTCTAAGTGGCATTAGTCATCTAAGACCTCTACCCTGGGTGGAGTGTGTCAAGTCAAGGGGTAACACGCCTCGTTGGACCTGCGGCACACCCGATCGGTAAGTCTATAAGATCGGCGAATAACACACAAGGAGGCCACATTACACTTTGCACACAAAGAGTGCGGACCCCGACTTTAATCCACACTTCACGGTCTCAAAACTTTTCTAATAACACCAAATCCCTTAATTAAAATACTCAAGATAAAACTAACGCGGCACTTTTATCACATCACAATTTATTGCTTTATCTGGCATTGGTTTTTCATGTTTATCTATTGATGCAAATCTTATCTTTTTGTTTATGTGATGATTGATGAATGTTCATGGTTGGTTTCATAGGCGGTATCCTTTTTGATCAAACTTATGTTGTGTTGAAATTATCTTATGTTTCAAAAAATATATAAACTCCTAGAAATAAGTGCTTTTACCTTCTTAATTTAGAAAAGCCTTAGATTATTTTTCATAGGAACTACCCCCCTTTGCTTCGCTAGGAGTTGGCCTAGACGGAGGAGTTGAGGATCAGGTGACAGTACCTTGACTCGAAACTTGCCCCCAAGGACACACCAAGTGGATTGAAGGTTTTTTCCACGTTATCCTAGGTGTGTATTAGGACGGCAACATCTCCAAAGGCAATGACCTCTTCTTGTATCACTCAAGTTGGGCATCATTGTCATGCCCCAAGCTCGAGGTCTCAACATCCATCCCTGGGCTTCAAGCCCTCATGAAGATCTGAACTGGTCATCTCCTCATGAATACTTGTCCACCGGGCAAGGTCCTGCAAAGACAGGTATGTACGCCCTCCAAGGGTCCATGAGTCACGAGTATCATAGCAAGTAAATCACATCCAATAATCAAACCACCCAAACATGTGCATCAAACTCCCCTAAACCAAACAAATGCTCAAAGATGTTATACAACTTGCCAAATTTAGGTTTGGGGAGGGTCTCAGGATGTCCTATTGGGTTAATCTCCCTTAAGTCTAGTGTGTATCCCAGGTTGATCCTAATCCAAGTCATGTAAGTGTATGAAGTGGCATGGGGTGCATGTGATAACAAGGAAATGTAGAGTCTTACCTGTGGGCGCCTTTGTGGAGGGTGAGTTGCACCTTGTCATGAATGCAATTGTTTCCTAGCCCATTCATCACCATTTATTCTTTCTTAGCTTTCTTTCTTTTGATATTTTCTTTTGTGCTACAAGGGCATAGTTGAGGGCCACTGTCCTAGCTTGGTGACCAGAGGTGACAGTGTCATCCACAAAACATTTCATGGAAATGAGAAGGTCGGCTCGTGATGAGACCCCCTTTCTCTTGGCTATGCAACCAAGAGCCACTACCCTGGCTTGGTGACCAGATAGGTGGTAAATGTCATATCGCTACATGTTCATGGTCATAATAGGTCGGCTCGTGATGAGACCTCCTATCCATCAACTAATACCTTGAGTGTTCATGTTATCTTGTGGGTCCCCTTTTCTTACTGAGAAGATTTTCACTGCTTTCTCAGGGATCCCTGGGCGAAGCATCTCGAAGGTTTCAAAATGTCTTTTAACTATTGCCAGCTACTTTTACCCTCTGGGCCTTTAGCACCTTCTTCCCAGTAGGTAAGGTATAGCCCTTCCTAGTGTAGCCTATCCCAATGCCCAAAAGATGGGGAGATGGAAGGAATATGTTGATGTTTTGGTTGTTGCGGGAGGATCTTTCCCTCCTATATGACCTTTCTTAGATGCGGAGAAGATTCTGGAAGCAAGAGATCCATTGAAAAGATATTGAAATACCCTAGAAGAGAAGTCGGCCCAGAAGAATAAAGTAATAATGAAAAGACACCTTTCCAGAGAAGAAGTCAGCCCAGTCTAGTGGCCAGGAAGACTATAAATAGAAGATGTCTTGGCTCATTTGTTCAATCACTCACTCTCTCCCAACTACACAGAAGCAAGGCGCAAGTTTGGAGGAGGTGACGCAGTAGCTGCAGCTACACAGTTTATTCTTGCTCAGTCTTTTGGTATCTCTCTCTTGTGCGCTACTCCTTGAGGAGATGCGCTACCTTTGTATGGTGTTGTTGCTACAGCTGGGGTGGTATCTCTGGTTAAGCTAGCACTTGTGCTAGGGTTTATCTGATTGGAATTGCTTTGTGAGTGGAATCTATCTAATAAAGGTTGATGGGTTTTCCCCCATTTGGGGTTTTCCCAGGATAAATCTCTTGTGTTCTTTTTTGTCTCTTGTTTATGTTGCTACTACTTAGTACATGATATATATGTTAACGGTAACAAAGTAAAAGAACACTAGTAACACTAATGCTCTGTGAATAAGGAAAATCCAACATGGTATTAGAGTTGGTTACCTTCAGAACAGTTTGACCACTGGAAGGAAGATCGCTACAGTAGCACCTTGCAGCTACAATACTTTGTCAAGCTCGTTGAGCACTATCCCAAGGACGTTAGGAATAATTCCTTCACAAAGCAGTGCGCCCTAACCTAGCGCACCCCCTCAAACCCTTAGCGTGCAGTTTGGTGAAGTTTGAAAAATCGAGGTTTTTCAGTGCTAGGGTTTCTACCAGCGAAAATGTCAACCAGTATGAGAGTTGAGGATAGATTGGACGGAGCAAATAACTTCATATCCTGGAAGCATAGAATACAACTCATTCTAGAAGAGAATGAATTATTGAATCACGTCAAGAAGATGCTTCCAGAACCTGAAGACGAAGAAGCAAAGGCAAAGTTCAAGAAGATTGAGGTCAAGGCCAAGAGGATCTTGACATACTTAATCAAAGATCACCTGATACCCAATGTATCAGAACTAAAGACTGCAAAGGAAATGTTTGATGCCCTAACCAGACTCTATGAAAGCAAGAACACTAATCAGAAGCTTACCCTACGGCATCAACTTAGAAATGTGACTATGAACAAGTCAGAGATGATAGCCAACTTCTTTGCAAGGATCTCACAGATCAAAGACCAGTTAGCAGCCATTGGAGATCCAGTAGAAGATGTTGAACTATTAACCACTACACTAAAAGGTTTCCCTCCCTCTTGGGACTCATTTGTCCAAGGAAATTGTGCAAGAAGGAAGTTACCCAAGTTTGACAAGTTATGGGCAGATTGCTATCAAGAGGAATCTAGAATGATGTCCAAGAAACAAAAGGTAGATGATGAGGAAAACCAAGCACTTGTAGCACAAGTGAAGAAGAGAAAGGAAAGAGAAGAAGGCAGTCCAAGGAGGTCTAAGAAGCCACGTCGTAAGAGGTATGTATCAAAGGTTCAATGCTTCAATTGCAGGAAGATGGGACATTATGCCACACAATGTCCTCACAAACATGAGAAGCAAAAGGAGAAGAAGAAACACCATCCACATACAGCAGAAGCCGAAGAGCACTCAAAGGAATCAAAGGATGAAGAATTTGTCTTTTAGACAATGGTGTTTTCATATGAACGATAGAAGAAAACTCAAGTAGGACAACAACACCAGACTCCAGGTTTGCATATCAGGTTAGATATTTTATATTGTTGTTTCTTAAGAAAGTATTGTACCTAGGATAGCAGTCTTTACAGCCTTATTATTTGTTATTGCTATCAAATGTTTAGGTACACTTGAATATTATTGGTATGATTACCATTAAGAAAATGCTCATTGCTATTGATATACTTGTCTGCAAGATGAAATTGATCTCCTCTAGGAGATGTTCTTGATTACTAACCATTCCATGGAGGTTACCATGGAAATGTTGTTCTTGTCTCTTGTTCCGAGCAGGTCACAGGCGATAGCTCTAAGAAGGAGCTATGATGATGGTTGCAGAAGGCAACTATTTAGACAGTCTCTAGCCGAGACATATAACTGTGTACACGAACGTACACACCCACATGAAGTAGAAGATGAAGAAGAGTATCTCTTATGGAGATTGATTGTAAGGAGCAGAAGGCTCCAAAGATGATCGTACAATTAATTTGACCACTCTTCAGATCATCAATAAGAGTTAATAGTGCCAGAAGGTCCTACCTAGAAACGATGCAGTAAACAAGCATGTTCTCATAAAGATACATGGCATTAATAAGCCATACTATGAAGAGAAGCAAATGACTCCACCAGTGGTGAGGCAGGCGGCCCCACCAAGTACCAGCTCAGAACGAGCTAGATTTCAAAGGGAGTCAACCCTTAGGATCTAGTAGGGAGGAGCAACTTCCCAGCACCGTCCATAGGAGATCAAACTTCAGAAGAAGTCAACAGATGCAGCAGAAGTAGGTGGCTCCGAAGATCGTATAGACTCGGAGGGAGTCAAGCTTCAGAGGGAGCATGCCGATTCAGAGTGAGCCTGATCTCAGAGAGAGTCAGTGGCTTAGAGACTTTCATTCAGAAAGTATTCCTTCTCAGTCTCAGATAGGAGAGAGAAGCGTCTTCCAAGACTGACAGAAAGGTGCCATGAGTTGAGGAGGCTAGATCGAAGTTTCAGAGGCTTCTAGGAGATGTGAAATCTCCTGGGAGGATTCCCTTGTCTCGATAGACCTTGCTGCAGTGATAGAGGAGACAACCAGTCAGAAGGACTAGGATATAGATTTTTCCTCAGTTCCAGAAACCACACATGTTTTCCAGCTATGTGGCATTGATGAGCAGCATCATTGATTCAGAGCCTTCCACCATTGAAGAAGTTGTTGAGAAGCAGGAATGATGCCATGATGGAGGAGTATCAGTCCATCATGAAGAATGATGTGTGAGAGGTAGTTCCGAGACCAGAAGGGAAATCAGTAGTGACTTCCAAGTTGATCTACAAGATCAAGCATGCTGCAAACGGTAGCATAGAGATGTACAAAGCTTGATTTGTGGCCGGAGGATTCTCCCAGCAAGAGGGAGAAGATTATGACGAGACACTTGCTCTGGTAGCCAAAAGAAGCATGCATAGAGCAACAACAAGATACATGAGAAGGAGTCCCATGTCTGCAGAAGACGGCTTTGTACGGGCCTAAGAATGCACCCAGGGCATGACATGTCAGATCAGACAGTTATTTGATGGTTGCCCATTTATCCTACATGTGGATGACCTGTTTCTAACAGGAGATGAGAATCTCATAGTTGGGTGCAAGAGGGAAATCGCTTCAGAGTTCGACATGAAGGATCTAGGTCTAATTCATTACTTCTTGGGATTGGAAGTGTGGCAAAGATCAGATGAAATTTTCCTTAGCCAAGGAAAATATATTGTTGAGATTCTACAGAGATTCAAGATGATGGATTGCAAGTCCATGACCACACCCATGACGATAAATCTGAAGCTCTTAAGTGACAAATCTTCAGATTTGGTGGATCCCACGTTGTACAGACAGTTGATTGGATCCTTGATGTACCTAGTTAACACCAGGCCAAACATATGCTTTGCAGTGAATACCTTGAGTCAACACATGGTTGAACCTAGACAAGTACATTGGATGGCAGCAAAGCATATGTTGAGGTACCTTCGCAGTAAGGTTGGATATGGGTTGAGATATGTCTCGGGTGGAGATGTGTAGCTGCAGGGATATACAGAGTTTGAGTGGGCAGTGAGTGCAGTCGATCAAAAGAGTACTCTGGATGTTATTTTACTCGAGGATCATGCATGATCTCACGGTTGAGCAAGAAGCAAACATCAGTGGCACTCAATACATCAGAAGCAGAGTATATCATGTTGAATTTTAATGCTTAGCTCATGCACATGTGATTTATTTCAATTTAGCATGTTTTTGAACCATAAACAATGCAGCAATACCATATACAATAGTTGCAGTAACCAAGATCACAAGAAGAATAACCATGCACAAGAACACAAGAAGTTATCCTGGGAAAACCCTTCTCAATCAAGGGAAAAACCCAGCAATCCTTTGCTATAGATTCAAGAGAAGATCCCCCACACCATAAACCCTAGAGCACACAAAAGGGTGCTTCTATGACCTTGAAGCTTGTGCCTAAGAGAAGTGCGCACTTCAGTTGTACAAGTAGCTTGAGAGAATGTTACAATGAAGTGTGAGTGAGTGATCCACAATGGGGATCAACTCTCTTATTTATACAAGCCCTAACACAACAATAGGTGTGTCTATTGGCACAATAGGGCCGACCTGTACAACTGAATAATATAATTAATCTTTACATAATATTAATTATCTTTACATGGTGGGGTCGACTTGTAAACTTTACACAATTAGGGTTACACAGTAAATCTTACTCTTAGACAATATAGCAAGGGATCCACACATCCTCTAGTGCTCAGCCACCAGGGACACGTCCACCTATGCTCAGCCACAGGGACGTCACTCTCAACAAATCAACTCAACTAAGTCCATAGGAATACCATCTGGAGAGCCATCTCAAGTCGGCTCAACTAAGTCCATAGGAGTCTGACAGGAGACCATCTCAAGTCGTCTCAACTCAGTCCAGAGGAGCACGACAAGAGACCACACGTCATCTCAACTCAGTCTAGAGGAGTATGACACACCCATCACTTGAGCTATGTCACAGATCGTCTCAACTCAGTCCAAAGGAGAATGACCTAGAGAATGTCTCATGAAGTTGCAATCAACAACACTCCCTCTCAGGTAGGGAGGCATTCTCCACCAGCCCAAGTCTCTCATA
The DNA here is from genome assembly GCA_010110895.2 of Picea sitchensis. Lineage (NCBI taxonomy): Eukaryota > Viridiplantae > Streptophyta > Pinopsida > Pinales > Pinaceae > Picea > Picea sitchensis. Next base: position 406,886 of record SNQJ01S0000602.1, read on the forward strand.
GAAGTACTCGAACTTCGTTCTAGCAAGTAGTTTGTTGAAGACATCTGCAACTTGCCCATGTGTAGAAAGGTATTGCACGTGTATTGCTTTCCTCTGCACCATATCTCTGATGTAATGGTATTTGATCTCAATGTGTTTCGATTTATTGTGAAACACAGGATTCTCTTAGAGCTTCACATAGCTCAGGTTATCACAATGGATAACGATAGAATCCATATCATGACCAAATAAGTCTACAAGGAGCTTGCGAAGCCACACTGCTTCGCGGATTGCCACACATAATGCAATGTACTCTGCTTTTGCGGTACTCAAAGACACAGAAGTTTGTTTCCTGCTACACCAAGAAACCATGGCAGATCCCAAAGTAAAACAGCAACCGGATGTGCTCTTTCCGTCCACAGCACTCGCTGCCCAATCTGCATCGACATATCCCTGCAATCTCATGTCTACACCAGAGGCATATCTCAGGCCATAACCAACTGTGCCTCGTAGATATCTCAACACATGCTTCGCTGCTATCCAGTGTGTCTGTCTCGGCTGACTCATAAACTGACTGAGTACACTAATTGAATAGCATATATCAGGTTTGGTGTTAACCAGATACATAAATGATCCAATCAATTGTCCGTAAAGATGTGGATCAATCTCGCCTGAATCAGAAGAAGCCTCGTTCATCTTCTTCAGATTCATCACCATCGATGTAGGCATGGATCTACAGTCTGTCATCCCAAATTTCTTCAATATCTCCACTGTGTAATTTCCTTAACCCAGGAAAATCTCATCAATCCTCTGCCACACATCTAGTCCCAAGAAGTAGTGCATCATACCAAGGTCCTTCATCTCGAATTTAGAAGCTAATGCATGCTTGCATTCAATAATGAGGCTTTCTAAACCAGTGAGGAATAAGTCATTAACATACAGGACCAAAATCAGGCACTTGTCACCAACAATGTGATAGTATAGGTTGGGATCAACAACACTCTTGTTGAAACCTAAACTTATCAAGTATCCATCAATCTTCTCATATCAAGCACGAGGTGCCTGCATTAGTCCATATAGGGCTTTCTTCAACCTGCATACATGAGACTCCTTCTCATGTCTCACGAAACCATCTGGCTACTCGATGTAAACTTCTTCCTCAATCTCACCATTGAGAAAGGTTGTCTTTGTTAGGATATTTAGACACTTAGGAGTTAGTTAAGATCTACTTGGTCTAATATGTCGTTAGGTAAAAGTGTGTTTCTTTAGTATGCATTAGTATGCATTTGTA
>SNQJ01S0000602.1:408165-437438 GCA_010110895.2 Picea sitchensis
GGCTGGGGCCGTGGATGTTTCCCCGTAGGGGTTTTACCACGTGAAAACATCGGTGTGTTGATCTTTGATCTGGTTATGTGAGTGGTTACTGAAGGTGTTCGTCCTCTGTTGGAATACCTGTGTTGCCTGTGTTGTCGAACAGTCTTCACATCCATCTGATGTAATCTCCAACCCATGGATGCTGCAAGAGCTATAATCGTACGAATGGAAATGTATCGGGCAAAAGGAGCAAATGTCTCCTCATAATCTATTCCCTCCACCTGAGAGAATCCTCTTGATCCGGATTATTTTCCGCACGAAATGAGAGCGGAGATATAATACAGATATCTCGGATATCTCATAATAAACAGAAATGTATTAGATATGCAACCATAACCACAGAGATACAACAATACACAATTTTCTATTAATGAGCGAAAATGTACAAAGACTGTAAAAATACAGAGCGAAAGACTTACTAGAATGGTGGCAGCTTATCTCTGAGAAGAGATGTGTCCGCTACTCACATTCACAAGAAGATGATTTTACAATGAGGCTCCAAAGGCCTTTTTATCATAAAAAAGATCCAAAACCCTAACCCCGAAAGATGAAAAGCCAACAATTTTGTGGACCCCATTTTGGGTAGTTTGGTGTATCAACTTCCCAGGGGCGTAACTTCGACATACGATCTCTGTTTGGGGCGCACGATAGCTCGTTGGAAAGGTATCGTCGAGGAGATTCATTGAGAAACTCAATCCCGGAAAACCTTCATTTAGGCCCTCAAAATGGCCCCGGAAGTTAAAAACTGCTAAAAATAGTAAATTACCAAAATTGTCAGAAAACTATTTTGAGCTAGTTGGAAAAGGTGGGTGGCCACCGATATCCACCTGGATCAATCCTCCCTCCTTAGGAAGCAATGGTCTCCATTGCGTTGAGTGCCATGGGGAGAGGGAAAAGCATTTGTAGAATCTGCATCTTGATGAGCTGCTTGCCTTGTTGGAGAAGTTGCATTGCTTAGTTTGTTGAACGTTGTCACAAACCTGTGGCTGGAAGGGTAGGACCTTTTTAACCAATCTAGCTACATGAAATGACTGTGTGGAGAAGGAATCTTTACACTTTGCTGCAATCTTGTCGACGTACTTTTGTTGGATAGAAGGTGCTTCGACTGAGGCTGCAGTGGTGTTCTTCTGTTCATGCTTTGAACAAACTATGAAGAAGCTGAATTTTGTAGTATGAGTCTATGAGATACTACCTTGCGGCACTGTTTAGGTGGGACAATAGTCGGAATTACCTCTGGTATCCTATAGAGATGACCCCCAGAGTAACAATGACACTATCGGGTCAAGACTCATAAATAGCATGGCGCTTCCACATATATGGTTGGCCCAAGAGAACATCACAGACATCCAACGGGGAAACATCACATAATACCTTGTCCTTAAAGGGCTAGATGTTGTATGACAATCAGCACTGTTGGCTGACACGAAGATCTCGTCCCTAACGAACCCACCCAATGTTGTATGGTTGCGAGTGTGGTGTTGTTGACAATCCCAACTATTTGACGACCTCTGTTGAGATGAGGTTCTTCTGGCTTCCGCTGTCAACAATAAAATGCAGCAAGATCCCCTTCACCCTCATCTGTGAATGAAAAAAGCGCTCCCCCTCTTCAGAATCTGTTGGTTCTTCTGGTTGAATTGTTGCGGTCGTAACAATAGTAGTGGGGTCTACGTCGATGATCTGTCTTCTATCAGTATTTTCAGAATCAAATTCTGAATCACGGTTCAGCTCCTTGCCTTTTATCTCGGCCACCAATGATTGTTTTGAGCGACATTCATTGGTGTTGTGCCAGGGGCTTTTGTGAAAATCACACCATTTTCCAGTGTCCTTCATCTTTCTGTGACCCTTCTTTTCCTATGGCTTGGACTGGTTTTTGGGATGTTGTTTGTTAGGGTCGTCTTTATCATACTTTGGTTGTTGTGGATTTGTAGACTCGAACTCCCATTTGTTCTGGTGCTTAAACTTCTGCTTGATTTTAACAGCATATCGATAAGCAGAATCGACTGATGAGATTTCCAGAAAATCCATTTCAATTTGGATGTATCTGTGTAGAGCCCCACGATATTTCAGAACCAAATGTCGTTCGGAGTCTTTTATACCCAGCTTGGTGCGCAAGGTATGGAAGGTATTAGTGAACTTTGGAACTGCTTGGCCCCTTTCTTGTCGCACTGTGGTCCATCTCATGTACTATTCCTCATAGTTGCCAACAGGGTAATACTGTTCCTTTACTGCATCCACAAAAAATTCCCAAGTGGGCTCGACCCCATATATTCCAAACTCCTTTGTAGAACTTTACTCCCAATAAGTTTCCCACCAATGTTTGACATGGGGGAGAGCCTTAAGGAGTGTGAAGGTGATCTTTTCCCTGTCGGAGAAATTATGAACAGAGAGATAACCTTCTAGCAGATTTAACCATTTTTCTAAGGCATCTGCATCTATCTGTCCTTCAAATATGGGAATATCAAAATTAACTTGTACCTTGAAAGGCAAGGTACTTCCAAAGTGGCCGCTTGATGAAGACACGCTTATTTTTAATGGCAAGCATTGAAGGATGTGGGCAAAATCCTCCATCATTTCATCCCTTTGTCGTGTGAGAGCTTGCTCAAGCAACAGATTATTAGAATCGTCTGCTCTGTCATTTTTCTTTTCTTCCGCCACGGAGGGTTTCTTGGACGTGCGAGAGCAATTGTCTTCAATAGAGACAAGCTCGAGACCCAACTTGCTATACTCGGACCTTGTCGGGGACATGCATTGAAAAACGATCAAGAGCAACCTGTTCTGATACCACTGATCCAGATTATTTTCGACACAAAATGAGAGCGGACATATAATAGAGATATCTTGGATATCTCATAATATGACAAAAATGTATCAGAGATGCAACCATAAACACAGAGATACAGTATACACAATTTTTTATTAATGAGCGAAAATATACAAAGACTGTAAAAATACATAGTGAAAGACTCGCTAGAATGGTGGCAGCTTACCTCTGAAAAGAGATGTGTCCGCTACTCGCATTTGCAAGAAGATGATTTTACAACGAGGCTCCAAAGGCCTTTTTATCATAAAGAAAATCCAAAACCCTAACCCCGAAAGATGAAAAGCCAACAGTTTTGTGGACCCCGTTTTGGGTAGTTTGGTGTATCAACTTCCCAGGAGCAAACTTTGGCATACGATCTTCGTTTGGGGCGCATGATAGCTCGTTGGAAAGGTATCGTCGAGGAGATTCATAGAGAAGCTCGATCGTGAAAAACCTTCATTTAGGCCCTCAAAATGGCCCCGGAAGTTAAAAACTGCTAAAAATAGTAAATTACCAAAATTGCCAGAAAATTGTTTTGAGCCAGTTGGAAAAGGTGGGGGGGCACCGATATCCACCTGGATCACCTCTAGCCACAAATCTCGCCTTGTACTTCTCGACATTTCCATCAGCTGCATGTTTGATCTTATAGATCCACTTGGAAGTCACTACAGACTTCCCTTTCGGTCTCGAAACAATATCCCACACATCATTCTTCATGATGGATCGATACTCTTCGATCATGGCATCTTGCCAAACCTGTTGACTTGTTGCTTCTCCATGACAAGAAGGCTCAGTATCGATGATGTGGCTCATGGTTGAAACATAGCTCGAAAATCTTTGTGGTCTCTTGCTCTCTCGGAATGTACCACAAGGAGTTGCATGTACCTCTGCCTCCTGCAGAGTCTGTCGAGCCCATGCAGGCCTCTTCTGGCCTACTGTAATGTCTCTGGGAACATCAACTGGATCAACTGGATCTGTAACTGTCTCCCTCTGAACTGTTGAAGGGGGAGAAGGTATTGTCTCTCCCTTCTTCTCACTATCAATCTCCATCTGGGATTCTCTAGATCTTTGAAAGCCTATCTCTTCCTCAAAGGTGACATCTCTGCTAACCTCGATCTGTCTCTGACCAGGGATGTATATCCGATATGCCTTCGAAGATTCATTGTACCCCACAAATGTACCCTTTTTGCATGAAGGGTCTAGCTTGGTCCTCTTTTCCTTGGGTACATGAATGTATACTCGACACCCAAATATCCTGAAGTGTCCAACCTCAAGCTTCACTCCGGTGAAAGCTTCTTAGAGAGTCATGTTCTTCAGAATCTGATGAGGACTCATGTTTTGAACGTACATTGTTGTCATGGATGCCTCTACCCACATAATCATAGGTAGATTCTGATCATGTATCATCGCTTTGGTTGCCTCAATAATGGTTTTATTCTTCCTCTCTGCAACCCCATTTTGCTGAGGGTTATAAGGAACGGTGTACTCCCTCTTGATCCCTACCTAAATACAGAAATCACTGAAATCCATGGAGGTGTACTCTCCTCCATTATCTGATCTCAACACCTTGATCCTCCTCCCAGTCAAGTTCTCAACCTGAGCTTTAACTCTTGAAATCTCGCAAGGACTCCATCCTTGGTCTTCAACAAGTAAACCCATGTCTTCCAAGAGTGATCATGGATGAAGAGCACATAGTACAAATATTCGTTCAAGGAAGAAAGAGTCATGGGTCCACAAACATCTGTATGTATCAAGTCCAAGATCCCCTTGGATCTACTATCACTGCTAGAAAAGGACCCCTTGACATTCTTGCCAAGAGCACAACCTTTGCAAACGCCATCATGTTGAACATGTATCTCTGGAAGGCATGTTACCATCTTCCCTAGAGCGGGAAGGGCTCTGTAATGTAAATGAGCAAGTCTCCTATGCCATAGCTTGCTCAAGCTGATAGTATCATGTAACAGGGCCTGGGTTGGTCGGACAGTCAATCTGTATAAACTGTTTTCTCGAACACCAATCACCCAGGCAGAATCCATGTGCAAGTTCTTGTGCCATGCAAGAACTTTTCCTTTAGAGAAGGTGACCTTGTAGCCTTTATCCTCTAAGGCAAAAACAGAACAAGGTTCCCTTTCATCCCAGGTACATATAGTACCTCACTTAATTGAAGAGTTATGTCAGAATCTAGTTGTAAAGAAGAAATTCCAACTCCCTTCACAGTATATCTGGCATTGTCACCAAGCACAACATCCAGACGAGATTCTCTCTACAAGATCTGTAAGATGTTCTCTATATCCAGTCACATGTCTGGAAGCACCACTGTCAATTAACCAAATATCACTATCTATAGGAACCGTACCTTGAGTGTTGATATGAAGAAAAATGCTTCATCTTTTATGTCTTCATCTCTCTTATGTGGTTTTGGATCAACATCGACAGTGGATACATGTTGTCTTCCTTTCTTCCCAGTAGGACAATTTCTCGCAATGTGTCCATACTTGTCACATCTGAAACATTGAATCCTTGAAATGTCTTTTTCCATGTTCATGCCCTCGAGCTACTGAAGTTTTCTTGTCCTTGAATGCTTTGCCAAAACTTCTTCTATTTCTTCTTCCTCTCTTTGCATGAGAGGCAATGGCTTGATTGTCATCATGATGGAAGTCTTGCACTGCTCTGGCTATCAGTCGGGTTTCCTCCTGAGTGCAGTCTGTCCATAGACAATCAAATTCAGGTAAATCTGCTCTTCCACTAATACTTTGAACGAATGGTTCCCAATGTCTTGGAAGAGCATTGAGAGTAATCATGACAAGTTCTTTTTTTGTTGTTGTTTCTCCAATGGCACCTAGTTGATCTCTGATTTCTGAAATCTTCATGAAGAAGGTAGCAATGGTGTCAGCTTTCGTCATCTTGATATTTTGAAGTTGGTGCTTCAATGTAAGAGCTTTGTTTGTGTTGTTGCTCTCAAACATCTTCTTCAATGCATCATACATCTCAGAAGTTGTCTTCAGGGTAGATATGTGAAGTAGTAGATGATCTCTTACTGAATAGATGATTATCTTCCTTGCTTTGACATCGTCTGCCTTCCATTCAGCCTTCTCTTCATCGGTTGTTGTTGCTGGTAGAGTCTTTTCTATCAAACTCAATAGGTCATCCTCTTCTAGAGTGATTTGTAGTCTTGATTTCTAGGAGTTGAAGTTGCTTGATCCATCAAGCCTATCTTCCACCAAAGTTTTGTTCCTCATCGCTTGCAAATTCTTCACAAATCCTAACAGCTAGGCTAGGCTAGAAACCCTAGGTTTCATTGGACTTATGACTGCCAACAATAATCCTTTAGTTAAAAGAACCTCAGCAAGTTTGCAAGAATACCCCAACAAGCTGCAGAAACCCTAAAATCGAAATTCTGCAGAAACCCTAGCAACCCTAGGGCCAAAAATAAAAATTTCTCTGATTTGCAATCTGAGAGTTGCAAGAGGTGCGTTGAAGGAGGTCGTACTTGCCTATGCAAAAATTAGGCCCAACGTTCAAGTGGAAGGTGTTGAAACTAGCTTGACAATGGATGGGGCCGTTTTTGCAGTTGCAACAAGAAGGTGATGGTTGGCTCTTCAATGGATTGTGCAATGGCTCTTCAAGAACTCTGCTCTGATACCATGTTGAATTTTAATGTTTAGCTAATGCACATGTGGTTTATTTCAATTTAGCGTGTACTTGAACCATAAACAATGCAGCAATACCATATACAAAAGTTGTAGCAACCAAGATCACAAGAAGAATAACCATGCACAAGAACACAAGAAGTTATCCTGGGAAAACCCTTCTCAATCAAGGGAAACACCCAGCAATCCTTTGCTATAGAGTCAAGATAAGATCCCCCACACCATAAACCCTAGAGCACACAAGAGGGTGCTTCTATGACCTTGAAACTTGCGCCTAAGAGAAGTGCGCACTTCAGTCGTACAAGTAGCTTGAGAGAATGTTACAATGAAGTGTGAGTGAGTGATCCACAATGGGGATCTACTATCTTATTTATTCAAGACCTAACACAACAATAGGTGTGTCTATTGGCACAATAGGGCCGACCTGTACAACTGAATAATATAATTAATCTTTACACAATATTAATTATCTTTACATGGTGGGGTCGACTTCTACCCTTTACGCAATTAGGGTTACATAGTAAATCTTACTCTTAGACAATATAGCAAGGGATCCACACATCCTCTAGTGCTCAGCCACTAGGGACACGTCCACCAGTGCTCAGCCACAGGGACGTCACTCTCAACAGATCAACTCAACTAAGTCCATAGGAGTACCATCTGGAGAGCCATCTCAAGTCGACTCAACTAAGTCCATAGGAGTCTAACAAGAGACTATCTCAAGTCGTCTCAACTCAGTCCAGAGGAGCACGACAAGAGACCACACGTCATCTCAACTCAGTCTAGAGTATGACACACCCATCACATGGGCTCTCTCACAGATCGTCTCAACTCGATCCAAAGATGAACAACCTGGAGAATGTCTTATAAAGCTGCAATCAACAACCTATCGCAGCAAGCGTGGCAAGCCGTGAAGCAGTGTGGCTCTGGAAGTTGCTAGTTGGGATAATTGATCTAGAATTGGAGACAACTTTGATACATTGTGACAATCAAAGTTGTGTGAAGCTTACCGAGAACCATGTATTCCATGACAGGTCTAAGCATATAGAGATCAAACATCATTACATCTAGGACATGGTGGAGAGAAGAGTTGTGGAGCTCCAGTACATGTCCACGGACGAGCAGATAGTGAACATTCTCACCAATCCCTTGTCAAGAGTGAAGTATGAGTACTTCAAGGACAAGCTTGGAGTGTTGTTGAATGTCCACCCTCGTTGAGAGGGAGGTGTGTTGTTTCTTCTCATGCCGACTAACCCCTCTGGCCAAGGGTTCCCTGGATCAGTCACGTGAGGTGATTGAGGGGGTAATGCACTGTCAGACCTATTGAGAGAAGAAACATCACACATGTAGTCGTAAGACTATGGCGGAGGCTGTGTGACTCCGGACAGTAATCGTGTGCTACTTCGATGGTTGTGTACCACTAGCGGAGACTGTGTGACTCCGGACAGTCGTTGTGTGCTACTTCGGTGGTTGTGTACCACTAGCGGAGACTCTGTGTCTCTGGACAGTAGTTGTGTGCTACTACGGTGGACGTGTTCCACTTGCGGAGTCTGTGTGACTCCGGACAGTAGTTGTGTGCTACTTCGGTGGATGTGTTCCACTGGCGGAGGTTGTGTGACTCTGGACAGTAGTTGTGTGTTACTATAGTGGATGTGTTCTAATAGCAATAACTGCGTGTCACTGGATAGTAGTTGTGTACTACTTGGCAATAGTTGTGATCTATTGGATGACATTATAGTAGTTGTGTGCTACTAGCTGATAGTCATAGAGATTACCAGATCGCTTGATGTAGTTGTGTGTGCTATTGCTTGATCGCAGAGACTGTGCCTGATGATTCTAGCTACCGAAGGCATTGTAGCAGTCGTGTGCCTGCTAGCAGTTAGTAGATTGCAGAGTAGTCAATGGACTACCAGATGAAGACATCGTGAAAGATGCCTCCCTAGCTAAGAGGGAGTGTTGATGTTTTGGTAGTTGCGGGAGGATCTTTCCCTCCTAAATGACCTTTCTTAGATGCGGAGAAGATTCTGAAAGCGAGAGATCCATTGAACAGATATTGAAATACCCTAGAAGAGAAGTCAGCCCAGAAGAATAAAGTAATAATTAAAAGACACCTGTCCAAAGAAGAAGTCAACCCAGTCTAATGGCCAGAAAGACTATAAATAGAAGACATCTTGGCTCATTTGTTCACTTACTCACTCTCTCCCAGCTACACAGAAGCAAGGCGCAAGTTTGGAGGAGGTGACGCAATAGCTGCAGCTGCACAGTTTATTCTTGCTCAGTGTTTTGGTATCTCTCTCTTGTGCGCTACTCCTTGAGGAGATGCACTACCTTTGTATGGTGTTGCTGCTGCAGTTGGGGTGGTATTTCTGATTAAGCTAGCACTTGTGCTAGGGTTTATCTGATTGGAATTACTTTGTGAACGAAATCTATCTAAGAAAGGTTGTTGGGTTTTTCCCCCATTTGCAGTTTTCCCAAGATAAATCTCGTGTTCTTTTCTGTCTCTTGTTTATGTTGCTACTACTCATTACATGATATATATGTTAACGGTAACGAAGTAAAAGAACAGTAGTAACACTAATGCTCTGTAAATATGGAAAATCCAATAGAATAAAGATGGAAAGTGGTAAGTATGGAGGGAACGAACGATAACTCTTCAAAGATCCACCCATTAGCAACCCATCCTAAAGGGAAATCAACTTACTAGGTCACCGTGTCACCCTCCCAGATTTAAACAAGGCAAAGATCATAATTTCCAAGAAAACATCATGAAATGAAGAAGGATTCAATACAATATGTTCAAGTGCTTCAAATATCAGAGTGATACATACTATGATACCCAGACTCATTACCTCATGGAGCAAGACCCACTACCACTTCAGGACCCGGCCAGTGTAATGGACACTGCTGTTGGCGATATGTGGACTGTACTTGAAGAAAAGAGGGGCCCTTTGGGGCTATGCTTAGGCCGTCCAACTCTCGGCACTCCATGTCTGAAACCTGTGGGCCTTGAGACACGATCTCCTTAGTTATCCCTAGGCTAGGGGATAACAAGTCCTAATATCGAACAATAAATAAAAGAGACGAAGTCCTCATGGCCAAATCTTTGGAAAATTTGTCTATATTAATTTAAAGGTGATGTGGCCATATGGTGGAGTTTGCTTAACCATGACAAGATGAAGACACTTTCAGCTACAGAATATGAAAAAGTATTTTTAGATAGGTGATCTCATGTTGGGAAGAAGGGTAAAGAGAGCACCAAAGGTTTGTTTTCATGCACAACCTTCCTATTACAGGTTCATGGATGTATTCAACAAGGGAAGGTTATTGTTTCTATTAACCCTAGTTGCAAGCATAATTTCATCAATATTAACTTGGCTAAAAGACTGCAAGTTCCTTCAAAGCATATTCAAAGCACACAAGTTGAGAGAAAGAATGTTCAAATTTTTAAAGATTTGACACTTACCATGGATAAATATGTATTGCATTCAAATTTTCATGCTATAGATATGAATGATGTGGATGTTTTTCTTCGATATCCTTGGATGGAATCAATTGGTACAGTTAATATTAATGTGCAAAAGAAGTTTATGTCATGAAGCTTTGGTACAAGAAAATAAAATCACATTGCAGGATACGTCTCTTAGTAAACAAGAAGGGCCCAAGGGGCCACAGGATGAAATCCCTACAGAGAAAATAATTGCAGTACCTACTAACACATCAAATGAAAAGTCTGAGGTTGAATCAAAAGAAGAAGCTATAGAAGAACATGAAGAAAAGCCCCAGGAAGAGCATAAAAGGAAGAAAAAGCTATGGAGCTCAATGACTCAAAGGAACCCCATGTTGAAGAGTCCAAGCATGAAGAACCGAGAGCTAAGATTGTTGTATATCTCCACCCACACCACCTAGAGAAACAACAATCATCAAGGAAAGGGCATGGGCATCAGCAAACTTATTATGGACCAACCTGGAACCAACCAACATGGAACCAGAAAGGAAACCAATCGAGTGGCACAAGGAGGACTAACAACAATGCATGGAAATATCAAAGTAGCGCAGCAAGGAGCAATTGGAATCCAGATTGGGGAGGCAAGGAAGCAGTTGGACCCCACGTTCACATTTCACTAGGATGGATGGATGCTCGTGCTTGATACTAGTTGGCTACATTGCTTAGCCAATCATATTGCATGGCTTCTTTTTATGTGTTGAGGACAAAACATGAGAAGGGGTATGGAATGTAGTGTACCTAGGGGGTATAATATGAGGTACCTAGGGAGGTACCCAAGGGAAACAATGATAGATAGGTGGCATAGTGTGAAAAAAATAATTGTAAGGGTTACTAGAAGGTTCCTTCACTAGAAAGCTCCTAGGAAGTTAGATAGAATTATATAAAGAAGAAGCCATGTAATGGGATGTATTGTGAAAAATATTATAATTGTAGCAAGCATTGCTTATGGAGTTATTTCCTTTCTTAAGGAATAATTAATGGTGTTACCCTACCACAAGGGTTTTCTCTACAATTATTGAGATCATTCTTTTGTTGTCTATTGTTTAGATCTATTATTCTTGGGTTAATTTCTATCTTCTATTTCAAATCTATTGAGTACACTACAAATGACCTCATGGTTGAGTCCTCCAAGGCATAACCAACTCCTTATTCCATGCTAACAGCTCCCCCCAAGGCATGGAAGCTCAAAATAGGTCCAACAATCCAAGGAAGGTGCTCCAATGGCCTCAAAAAGGTGTGCAGCTCCTCAAGAATGGTGACACATGCCTCCAAATATGTGATAAGTGGTGGGGCGCTCCATAGGAGATGATGTGGCATCTTCTAACAAGGCCTAATGCATGAAAACCCATCTCAAAAGGTCCAAGGCGTTGAAGGGAGGGGCCCTCCAAGATCCAAATGCATAAAAATGTGTGGAGGCCCTTCAGATCAACTCAAATGTTGGGACAATCTGGCGAAAAATGTGACCATCCTAATGTGAAACAAGGGGATAACAGGAGGAAAGATTGTTCCACACCAAAATATGCAACTAAACCTTGTAAAGATCCTTTAAAATATAAGGTGAGTAAGAAGCTCCAAGAAAATGTAGATGAATCATCTCTAATAGAAGAAAAAAGAAAGTATGGAAGCAAGAGGGCTTGTCAGGTATGAACCTACAAAGAAGGATGTTTTCTGCAGATTATGTGAAGACCTATGTCAACTTTCAAGTCATCAAATGAAAGAATTTACCGATTGTCTTGACCAAAGGAATGAATAATGTCAATTCTGACCCCACAAACATTGTGATGTACCCCTTTACTAGGATTAAAATATATTTCCAATCTTATTCTTAGTTTCCAAATGCATTATCCTTCACATTCAAAATTATTAAGAAAAATACTGATGTTTCGATTTGTAATAGGAATCATATTGATTTTCCAAACACCCTCATCAATAAATAAACAGAAGAGTTTCAGGGGTAGAAAACCATATCTGGAATGTTCTTTGCCAATTTAATATTGAACAAGAGAGAATACAATTCAACAGAACTACGCATTCCATGAATCAGAAGAGAAACAAGAAAACAAACAAGTCAATCCCATAAATCCTGACCAAGCACATTGAAGGTTTGACCTTCATCTTCAAATGGACATCCCTTGGATGCCTTACTGTACTCTACATGAAGAAATCTCTCTCGATCTCACATATAACCAGCATAGATCCATCTTAACCCTGAATCTAATAAGCACCAAGAGGGACCAAAAAGAAATCCAAGCATAAACCCATCAGTGGTTAATATGGATTTATGCTGGCTTATTTTATTATATATTTTTATAATTATTATAGTCACCTTTTTTTAGTTTATTATTTTTATCATTGGCTTTTTAAATTATTATTAGGTCAGTTTTAAAAAAATCACTTTTACAGACTTCATTTTTTTTCAATTTAATTGATTAACATTACAGACATGATCCACATCTACCTGGGCTGTTGATGCACCTCGTTACTCTCAGTGCAAAGATCCAGGAATCTTTCTTTCCTCGTCTTAAATGGTATTCAGAAAGTTGTGGTCAATCAACAGTCACCATTTTATTTAATACGTAACAAATACAATTTCACTCTTCATAAAAAAAAGCATTGTTTTCATTATATTTGACATATAAACATATCAAAATACAATTATTTTTGACGGGGTTGCTGCCCATTAATTACATAGGAGGATTTATACACCTTACAAGAATGAGATGAAAAAACAAACAGGGATGGCCTTAACTTGGAAAGTTTGTTGTTGTAATCTAGGCTGACATTCTCACTTTGGGCTAGCAGAAATAGAAACACAAGGAACACCAGAGGAAAGTGTTTGCTCGCCAAGATGTCCAAATGTAGCATCCCTTTCTAGGGCACACTGTTTAGCTAAACTCGTTCCTATTGACCTTTGTAACCTCCAAGTTGTAATATCCCTTGCTAGGGCACACAGTTTGAGCTTACTTGGATTGGGCTCCGGCTAGCTTCTATCAAAAATTCATGTAGAACTTTTCAATGATTGAGGGTGTATTGACAAATTTGTTGAGAATATCCAAGAGATTTAAGCGAAGTATGAATTGTCCACATTTCTCCAAATCTAGCAACACATTAAAATCTATGTCAGTGCAAAATTGAAGCCATCAATGCAATGCCATGCAAGAAGCAGCATATATTACCAGAAGGAATGCCAGAATTGTGGGGAAACTAAACAAGGAGGTCACTTCGAAACCAACAGCATGGGTTCAAGAAGCCAATCCATTTGAAGATGATAATCTTGCCAAGATAGTGACAAATGTCACAGGCCAAGAAAGAAAATTAGTTGGGCCTTATGCACAGCTAAAATCATGTAGAGATAATGACAAGTGTGAGGCAATTTACACTAGAATTTTTATAGCATTCCTAGTAATTTCATGTTAGCCTGCAGCTGAAGCCATCTTAGGCTTTAGCTGATTATAAGGGACAGGAACCATCCTCGCCAGTTAGCTCATTGAGGAAGCATGTCTTGTCTTTTCGTCACTTTCAGAGTTTGACAGTTATTCCATGTTGATAGAATATGAGCACAGATAATTCTAATCCAGATTCCACACAAAGGCCACCATATACTACACAGGCCCACTAAAGCACCTGAAGATGTCAAAATATGCATCATTTTATAATATAAAACAAGCTTTAAAAACTACACTGAGTTGACTCCATTGTTTTTCTTTTAATGCATTGAGTGGCCCTCTTTGGACACAATGATTTCTTTCTCATTAAGTCTGATGTGAATCAAAGACAAAAGAAAGCAGCATTTCCGAAAAATAGTATGATGTGGAAATCCATTATTCATCCTTCGTAAACAATTTTATGCATTAAAGAAATAAAGCACTAAAAAGGCAAAACAACTTACACGGCATTAGCTGTATCATAAAGGCGTATTGAGTCATCATGGCTAGCAGTAACCAATAGATCCTCCTTCCGATGGAAATCCATTGAGCTGATTTTGCCCTTCTGAAAGCCACATGGAAAACCATCATATCTTATAGATAATTCCAAAAAATGGAACAAACGTTTAGAAGTAGCATGTTATGAACACAAGATGTAAGAATCCTACCAACTTTGTATCACACTGCCGGAATATAGCAGGCTAATGGAAACCATAAATCCTCTACCATGTAAGATCCTTCAATTTAAAAATGATACCTAAAGTTCAAGCTTATATGAACAATATCAAGTCATTATATGAACAATGTCAAGTCATTAATCAACCTCTCATAAGCTAGTGCTGTTGGAAATTGGAATAACTATATTGCTCAATGGAGTAGACTAGTCGGGTATATAAAGTAATACACTGCCAGTATCCTTACATTTCAGCTACAAGGAATGTTCAGACTGTCAGCACGGTGAATCTTCAAAATTTGCACTCCCCTGTTTAAAAAGACTGTTTTCCTCCACTATGTTGGCTGTAGGGAGGACTGACTGTTAAGCAGCCCGAAATAATTCTCAAGACCATATCAAATGTAAACACCACTTTACCAAACCAATAATGCAATAAGAGAAGGCCAAAGTAATTATTGCTATCCTTTTAAAAACTCAACCACACTAGGCAATAGACAATTGAAATTCTAACAGGTTTAGAAATGGGATTTTTATTTTGTTATTGATCAAATCAGCATTAAACTCTAAGATCTTTGTTAAAAAGTGTACCTTGGATGTGTGTTTCTCACATTACCTAGGCGCCTATTATGTGGGAAAGTGTCCAATGTTGTCCCTAGTACATTAATGTATGAGAAATTAAGTTAAAAGTGACTTTGAGAATATTTCATGAAAAGGGTAATTAAAGAGACATTCAATTACCACCATTGATCTTGATGACCCAAGATCTAATCTCAGCCATTGGATCATGTGACTCTTCATTTGGAATTCCAAGAGTCTAATTAGGGATTGAGGCGCCCCCTTGAGCTCATTCTTCGTGAGAATTTGGAGTTTTTTAGAGAGAGAGCGGAGAAAGGAGAAAGAGGAGTCGAATTGCAGCTAAGGGCACGATTTCCAAGAAGGGAAGATGGCACGCAAATTGAGGAGACAGCTACAGCATTGTGGGCATCCGTACAGTTTGGATTCTATACCATACAGCTGAGAAAAGAGCAGGTCGTACAGCAGGGGAGGCACACAAATTTCAAGGCAGCTTGCACAGAAAACGAGGTGCATTTATTACTGGGAATACCATACAGCAAACCCAGAATTTATGGCACAGTTTTCTAGACAGTTTGTACAGCAATAAATGCTGTGACAGCCATACAGTAGTATGGATTTCTTGCACAGAAATCGAGGAGCTGATGTGGGACAGTTCTGAAGGAGTTTTGGCACAAATTCTGAGATAAGTTTGTGATGTCTATGATGTGTATAATTTTGCTGTAACAGAAGAATTTCTCTGAGCTCAAGAAGAATAAAAAGCCCCTCTCTCACTGGTTTTCCCCTTGTGGATTTTTCCAGGGTTGATTTGACCAAAAATATCAGTGTTTATATTGTTGAATGTGTGCATTTATTTCTGGTTCTATTTGTTGTTATGAGGCTCTTGTGTTTCCTGTATCAATTTTCTGTTTACGCTAATATCATTTAAAGCAGTGGAATAAATGTGGGTTGGGCATTAAACAGTGAAAAATTGTTGAAACTTGAAACTGGGTTGGGGTCTGAGAAATTTACATGGTATCAGAGCTGCAAAAGAACTGAGAAGGGATATATCAGCAAACAGAAACAGATATTTTGTTGAGGGGGAGAGGTACTTCACCAAAGCAGAGATTTGGACTTGTATTTCAGTTGTGAAGGTCAATGACCACTGGTTTGAGGGTTGAGGATAGATTGGACAGGGCTGCTAACTTCAGCCCATGGAAGGAAAGGATGGTGTTGCTTCTGCAGGGGTGTGAGTTATGGGACATTGTCAACAGCACACAAACGAATCTTGTGACAGTGCCTACAGATGCTACTCTTTTGGCCACTTATACCAAGAAGAATATCAAGGCTAAAAGAATCATCCTTGATGCCATTAAGGTCCATGTGATTCCACATGTGACAGGTAAAGCCAATGCCTACGAGATGTGGGAGTCCTTAACCAAACCCGAAGAGGATATGTGCAAGGGAGTTTATCCAATGGTAATGATGAGGAGAATGTGGCTCTTGCTGCAAGGAGCAAGAAGAAATCCAAGAAGGGTTCCATGGGTGGGAACAAGTCAAAGGGTGAAGGGAAGAAGGACATGAGCAAAGTCAAGTGCTTCGCATGTCACAAGATGGGGCACTATGCAGGTCAGTGTCCTAATAAGAAGAAGAAGCAGACTGCAGCTTCAGCAGATGAGGAGGAGTTTTCCACCAGGTTCGATAAAGAGTTTTCTTTATTGGTGTGTCTTTCCTCTAGAGCAGCATCTACCAGTGTTTGGTATATTGATAGCAGAGGCTCCCGCCATATGACAGGTGTTCGTGAGCATTTTTCAGATCTTACAGACATTGAAGATCTTGAGGTGGTGCTTGGAGATAACTCAGTGGTCAAGGCAGTTGGTAGTGGGACAATATCCTTTCAGAGGGGGTCCCAACCTCCCATGTTGGTGAGAGATGTCCTATATGTTCCAGGCTTGAAGAAGAACTTGATGTCAGTTTCCACTATTGAGGATAGGGGATATGAGTTGGTGTTTCGTGATGGACAGGTGCTTTTGTATCCTAAGGGATCCAGTATCACTTCGGCTAAAGTGATTGGAATTAGTCATGAGAAGTTGTACAAGCTCATGTTGCAGCTAGCTAGAGCATTGATACACAGTACCAACAGCAGTGACCTTTATGAGCTATGGCATAGGAGGATGGCCCATTCGCATCATGGGGCTCTGAAGATATTGAGGGAGATTGTTACCGAGGTACCCGATTCTAGTACAGAGCACCAAGAGGTGTGCAAGGGGTGTGCACTGGGGAAGTACGCCAAGACTACTTTTCCAAGCAGTGACAGCAGAGTAGCAGGTATTCTTGATTTGATACATTCTGATGTATGTGGTCCTATGTCTTCTGTATCTTTGAGTGGTTATGAGTATTATGTCACATTTATTGATGACTTCTCCGAGAAGTGTTGGATTTTCTTCATGAAGACCAAACGACAGGTCTTCAAGCGGTTCCAAGAGTTCAAAGCTCTTGTGGAGAACCAAACAGGGAAGAAAATCAAGGTGTTGAGATCAGACAATGGGGGTGAGTATACCTCCAATGAATTCAATGATTTATGTGCAAGAGAAGGCATTAAGAGAGAATTGACAGTTCCTTACAACTCGCAGCAGAATGAGGTTGCTGAGAGGAAGAACATGGCCATAGTTGAGGCTGCGAGAGCCATGCTACATAATCAGGGGCTACCACTCTTTCTTTGGGCTGAGGCATGCAACACTGCAGTTTATCTGCAAAACAGGAGTCCACACAGAGTATTGGGGAACAAGACTCTTGAGGAGGCTTTCTCTAGGAAGAAGCCTAAGGTTGGGCACTTCAGGATCTTTGGGTGCCTAACTTATTCACATGTCTCTTCTGAGAAGAGGACAAAGCTAGAACCCACGACAGAAAAGGGAATTTTTGTTGGGTATAGCGAGACCTCAAAGGATTTCCGCATATACATTCCCTCCTTGAGGAAGATAGTTGTGAGACGAGATGTGAAATTTGAGGAGGATAGAGCCTCTAGGAGGTCACGAGATGTTGAGCAAGGGTAGCAGCAGGCTCCTCAACTTCAAGTGAGTTCACCGTAGAGTACATTGTCACAGAGTTCAGAACCACCAATTTCAGGGACAACTGGTTTGCAGGTGACAGGGTCACAGATCACTGGTCTATTACTAGTTCACAGGGTATTGTTTCCCAATCCACTAGTTCTCAGATGACTACAGGATCATCATCTTCAGGTACTCAGTCTTCAGGTGGTGGGATTGAGGAGGAGGAGTCCCCTCCACAGGATGCTACTTCAGAGAAGAGGAAGCCAAAATGGCTTCAAGATACTTTGAAGGAAGCTCAGGGCTCTATGGGGAATCCCAAGAAGGCTATCAGGGAGAGTAAACCTCCAGAGATATTTTGCAGTTGTTTAGCTATGGTGAGCAACATCAATGAGTCCGAACCTTCCACATTTGAGGAGGCAGTAGGTCTAGAAGGATGCCATGGTGAAGAGTACAATTCCATTATGAAGAATGATGTGTGGGAGGTTGTTCTGAGACTTGAGGGGAAGTCAGTGGTGACTTCCAGGTGGCTCTATAAAATCAAACATGTTGCAGATGGAAGCATTGAGAAGTACAAGGCTTGGTTTGTGGCTCGAGGGTTCTCACAGGTAGAGGGAGTCGATTATGATGAGACCTTCGCTCTGGTTGCTAGATATACCTTGATCAAAGCAGTGATCTCCATTGCAGCAAAGATGGGTTGGAAAATTCACCCAGTGTTACCAACATCGCAATGTTATCGCCGTTTTGAGGGTCAACTATATTATCGCTCGAAAATATCGCAATATTTTCCTCCGACGATAATATCGCGATATTTTCAAATATATCGCAAGTCGATTGAAAATGTTGCAGGGCCACGGAAAGTGATGAATTAAAAGCCGATTGTTGGGTTTTAAAGTGTCATTTTGCAAACAGAGTGTGGGGTTTGGAGAGCAAAGGAGCAAGAGGCAAGCAAGAGCTGAAAACTTAGTTTTGTTTTGTCATTTTGCAAACAGAAGAGGCTAGTAATATTAAATTCTTAAAGTAAAAGTGACATTCTCCTTTATCTTTCATTTTCATCCTTTTACTTAAATTTTTAACATTAACATTAATTGTTTCAAGATGTTTGAGAGTGGTTCCAACCTCATTAGACTTCATATGGAGAAAGTAGAATTTTAGGTCCCATTCAAAATTCAACAGACTTAATGGGTTTTCAGGATTTCAATATTGGCAGTATTGCAACATTTCCACTAGATTCTATCGTGTATGATGGTATGAAACTGGCATTTAGACAAGAGAAGCAAGCCCTCTATGTACCTCGATGTTGGTGGCATTGATTGTTGAACTCTTTTGTCATGACCCTAGTAAAAATGTACCCTTCACTCAAGTAAAATCACTTATTAGGCATGTTAAGCTTTTTCTATCTTATTTTAAAGCTTAAAGGGTGACATTGATGATGAGGATCCTAATATAGGCGATGATTTTGATATGTAGTTATTTGTTGTAGGATGATTTTTTTGGACTCTAAAGGCCATTTACAACCTCTTTGTTGATGTATTTTGGTTTAGAGATGGATTGCACTCAGTGCTATTTTGGTTATATGCACCCTTGCTGTTTGAGAAACTTTGCATATTTGTGTATAATGGTTTGGATTCATATGGATGCGCATGAAGATATCTTCACGAACTCCGACATAGCAAGTTGTACTTGGTAGTAGCACCGGTAGAGGACACCAGAGTCTAGTTCTTGCTTCTTATACAGGACATCAGAGTCCAATGCCCGCCCCAGGGCCTTCATCCTCTAAAGGAAAATCCATTTCTAGAGTCACCACCATTGCCTATAAAAGGGGCAAAGGGAATCATTAGTTTATTTATCGGATTTCATTGTAGATGACTCATGATGATGAGATACATTTATTGTATGTTTTGATGATATTTTGAGGCTTTAGAGTCAGGACATGATTCAGTGATGATTTGTGATGTATTCGAGTTTACTGGACATCTTATATATCAGTTATATTTTCATTTATGTGGAAATGCACTTCTTTGATGTTGTTGATGCTTTAGATATTCAAAATTTTGAAAAAAAATGAATATTTTTGTATTTTTTCTTTCTTACGACATTTTTCGATATTTTCCCCAATGTTGCCAATATTTTCGTTTTCGGACCATCGACGATATTTTGTCGATGTCGATGTTTGCAACACTGGATCATTCACCAGATGGATGTGAAGACCACATTTCCGAATGGTCTCATATAGGAGGAGGTGTACATTGAGTAGCCACAAGGCTTTGAGGTGCATGGAAGAGATTCTCATGTGTGCAGATTGAAGAAGAAATTGCATGTACTGAAGCAAGCTCCCAGATCTTGGTATTCAAGGATTGATACATACTTGCAGCAGATGGGTTTCGAGAAGAGTGAGGCGGATCCCAACCTTTACTACATTGTGGTTGGCTATGATCCTCTTATTCTTGTGCTTTATGTGGATGATCTTTTCATTACAGGCGCATAGAGACTCATAGATGGTTGCAAGCAAAGTCTTTCTTCAAAGTTTGAGATGAAATACATTGGACTGATGCATTATTTCTTGGGGTTGGAGGGTTTGGCAGGAGCCAGGACATATTTTTCTGGGACAGGGCAAGTATGTCGTTAGCATTTTGAAGAGATTTCAGATGGAGGATTGTAGGCCCATGTCCACACCCATGATTACCAACTGGAAAAAGCTCAATGCTTTTGTGTCAGAGTTGGTTGATCCCACGATTTATCATTAGTTAATAGACTCTTTGATGTATTTGGTCAACACCAGACCAGATATTTGTTTTGTTGTCAACACTCTCAGTCAGTTTATGGTGGAGCCTAGAAGAGTGCATTGGGTGGTAGCAAAACATGTGCTCATGTACCTACGGGGTATGGTGGATTATGGCTTGGACTATGTGAGAGGGGATGGAGTCAGAGTGACAGCCTATACAGACTCAGATTGGGCAAGATGTGTTGTTGACAGGAAGAGTACTTCAGGGTGCTATTTCGGATTGGATTCAGCAGTTGCGTCTTGATTTAGTCGGAAACAAAAGTCAGTGGCAGCCAGTTAGACCAGTTCTGAGGCCATATGGCTTCGCAAGATGTTGGTTGGGATACTTGGTGTGCAGTTGAGGCCCATGGTGATTTACTCTGACAATCAGAGTTGCATAAAACTCTTTGAGAATCTGGTTTTTCATGACAGGTCTAAACACATCGAGATTAGATATTATTTCATTCGAGACTATGTTCAAAGAGGGGCAGTTGAGCCTTAGTTCATATCCATTGATGAGAAGATAGCAGACATCCTCACTAAGGCTTTGGGAAGAGGCAAGTTTGTACCCTTCAGAGATAAGTTGGGAGTAGTGAGGAATGTTGAGATTTGGGTACCTTGGAAAGTGGCCCACTTGTGGTTGTGGGTCTCTAACCACAAGAGGGAAATATTTGACCCATTGTACCTTATACTTTATGTCTAATTTCACTTTGACATTTTCCTAAGTCAAACGGGTGAAATTTGTCACTCAAGTGAAAAGTGACTATTAATTCACTTTGTGGGTGAATTGAAGGACATAAAGAGAACTATTGAAACTAAACCCAAAGTGGGTTTTGAGTTGAGATTCTTTTTGGAAGATTTCAACCTTTGATTAGATGGGATGGGATGATCTCATCCATCCATCTTTAGGTTTCCTTGTGAATTCTATAAGAAGGGCGCATAGGGCATTTGGAGGCTAATTCACTTGTATGTTCACCAAGAGAGTTTGGATAAGGGCAAGAGGATGAGAATGGAAGCATTGGGAGAGGAGAGCTTGGGCACCTCCATCCATGGAGGAGCTATGACAGCTTAGACCCTTGTTTATTTATGGTGATTAGTTTTGCTTGGAGGAGGACGCACATGTGGAGGAGGGTGTACCACTAGCAGGTAATAGAAGGACTTGTGCTATTTCAGATATGTTTGGCTCATGTTGGAGGAGACACACAAGAACAGATTTGTGTGGAAGGGATTCTTCATTGGGTCAAAGAGGAAGGAGGGAGCATCACTTCAATGGATAGAGCAACAAGGGAAAAGGGCGCACTAAGCTTGGGCGCATTTCTCTTCTTGGAACTCCAAAGCTTCTCGTGAGGAGTTTCTATTGTATCAGGTTCCACTGTATTAGCTTACTTGTTGTATTCACTTCTTAAAATCATCATTATATATACTTTCATTCTAAACTGGTTTTCCTCGGGGGGTTTTATCTAGGGTCATGTTGACCAAAAATACTTGTGTTCATTTCATGAATACTTAGAGTATAGATCAGCGTGTTAAAGTTGTAAAGATCAGAGGAGTGTTATTTTTTTTGAGTATATTGCATGTGCTAATCATCGGTATGAAAAACACTTGCAAGGGCACCTCAAAAGGACACTTAACCACAAAAATTATCAGCAGAAAGTAACCAAACTGTTTGCTGCCCTAAAAGGCAGCAAAAAACAGTTTTGGAAAGTCAAACTTAGAGATTAATTCTGGTCAAAGATAGACCAAATTTAGCAGCCTGATAATACCTCGTTTCTCTACATGGTATCAGAGCCCTTGGTGGCAAGGACTTGTTGATATTTGGGAGCATACAGTTGGCAGTTTTGGGACAGCTTGTTAGCAGATTTTTGGACAGCTTGTTCGCAGAGTTTGTGGACAGCTTGTGGGCAGATTTGTTGGACAACCTGTAGGACTGTTTTGGACTTATGTTTTCAGCCTCTTTTCACACCTATTTGGATAGGAGTGAGGCTGATTTGGACAGCCTCTTTTCACACATGTGTGGACAGGAGTGAGGTTGTATTTAGACAACCTCTTATCACACATGTTTTGTCAGGAGTGAGGTTGTAGTTCTACTGCCTCTTTTCACACCTGTGTTGACAGGAGTGAGGTAGTGTTCTTGTGCAGTTTTATCATCAGTGTGAGCTTTAGTGGACAACCATGTCGGTGTCCCAGATGCGGGCAGAAGATAGGCTAGACGGAGCTAGCAACTGGTCCCCTTGGAAGACCAGGATCACTTCCGCCTTAGAGGACCTTGAACTATGGGATATAGTTCATACTCTCGTTGTTGTTCCTCCTGTCACTGCTCCCATGTTGGTGGCAGAGTTCAGGATGAGGAACAACAAAGCGAAGAGGACTATTTGTGACGGGGTGAGAGACCACGTCATTCCACATTTGACTGGTAAAGACTATGCATTTGAGATGTGGGATTCTTTATGCAAGCTTTACCAGAGTTCAAACCAGAACCGGAAGATGGTTCGGCAAGACAGGCTTAGGAGCATTCATATGCTCAATTCCGAGTCGGTTACATCATTCCTTGGCAGATTCACTGAGATTAGAGATGAGCTTGCAGTCGTCGGAGAGATAGTGGACCCAGGCTTTATGGTGAGGACAACTTTAAACAACTTTTCCAAACCATGGGGTCTATCTGTTCGAGGCATTGTTGCCCGAGAGCTTATGCCTACTTGGGAGAGACTTTGGGATGATTTTGTACAGGAGGAGATGAGACTCACCTCAGAGACTTCTGGACAGCAGCGGACACCTCAAGGTGATGAGGATTTTGCTCTTTGGACAAAGGGAAAGAAGAAGGTCGGCAAGGGTGCTCGACCAGGTCCCAAGTTTGGGGCCAAGATACTGGGAGAGAGAAGAAGTGGGAAAGAGAGAGACATGAGCACAGTGAGATGTTTTGCTTGTGGAGAGATGAGTCACTATGTAGGACAGTGTCCCAAGAAGAAGAAGAAGAAGAAGCAGGATGAACTGCAGCGACAGCAGAGGAGGTTGAGTTCGCAACTCAGTTTGCAAGGGAGTGTGCGTTCGTCAGTTGTTGTTCAGTTGGTGCACCATCCAACGTCAAGTGGCGAGACAGAGTTGAGGAGGACCTATTGACTCATAGTAGTGATTCAGAGGGAGTTCAGACTCAGATTTCGTGGACACCATCTTCAGGGGTGATTGGTCAACCCGAGAAAGCTTCAGTTTCAGATTTATCGAGACAGAGGGTTGGTTCAGGGGCTTTAGAGCATCAGAGATTGATGAGGAGGAGTTGCAGGGCACCACAGAGCCTTGAGCCTCACTTGGCTATAGAGACGGGCAAATCAGGTTCAAGTTCCACTTTAGGTAGAAGTTACTTGGTGAGAGGCCAAGTTGAGGATCTTGGTGAGAGGTCGAGATCCAGATACTCTTGGCGAGATACCAAGAGGAGGAGACTCTTGGTGAGATGCCAAGAGATGTGACTATTAGTGACATGCCAAGAGTAGTGACCGTTGGTGAGATGCCATGAGGTAGAAATCCTTGGTGAGATGCCAAGGTTGAGATCTTTGGTGTGGGCCAAGATCTAGTTGATCTTGGATAGGTGGAGATGCACTTCCATCTATAGATAAAACAGGTTGAGCAGATATGTGTCAAAGACCACTTGTGATTATCAAGGTACAACCATACTCACCTAGTATTTGCCAGTAGGCAACCATGTCCACTATAGGGATGAGATTGGGGGTGAATGGCACTTTCCTCGGTAAAAGGGAGTGTTGAGATTTGGGTACCTTGGAAAGTGGTCCCCTTGTGGTTGTGGGTCTCTAACCACAAGAGGGAAATATTTGACCAATTGTGCCTTATACTTAATGTCTAATTTCACTTCGACATTTTCCTAAGTCAAAAGGGTGAAATTTGTCACTCGAGTGAAAAGTGACTATTAATTCACTTTGTGGGTGAATTGAGGGACATAAAGAGAACTATGGAAACTAAACCCAAAGTGGGTTTTGAGTTGAGATTATTTTTGGAAGATCTCAACCTTTAATTAGAGATAGGATGGGATGATCTCAACCATCCATCTTTAGGTTTCCTTATGAATTCTATAAGAAGGGCGCATAGGGCATTTGGAGGCTAATTCACTTGTATGTTCACCAAGAGAGTTTGGAGAAGGGCAAGAGGATGAGAATGGAAGCATTGGGAGAGGAGAGTTTGGGCATCTCCATCCATGGAGAAGCTATGACTTAGACCCTTGTTTATTTATGGTGATCAGTATTGCTTGGAGGGGGGCGCACATGTGGAGGATGGCATACCACTAGCGGGTAATAGAAGGACTTGTGTTATTTCAGATCTATTTGGCTCATGTTGGAGGAGACACACAAGAGCAGATTTTTGTGGAAGGGATTCTTCATTGGGTCAAAGAGGAAGGAGGGCGCATCACTTCAGTGGATAGAGCAACAAGGGAAGAGGGCGCACTAAGCTTGGGCGCATTTCTCTTCTTGGAACTCCAAAGATTCTCGTGGGGAATTGCTATTGTAACAGGTTCCATTGTATCAACTTACTTGTTGTATTCACTTCTTAAAATCATCATTATATATACTTTCATTCTAAACTGGTTTTCCCAGGGGGGGTTATCCAGGGTCATGTTGACCAAAAATACTTGTGTTCATTTCATGCATGCTTAGAGTATAGATCAGCTTGTTAAAGTTGTAAAGATCAGAGGAGTGTTATTTGTTTTGAGTATATTGCATGTGTTAATCATTGGTATGAAAAACACTTGCAAGGGCACCCCAAAAGGACACTTAACCACAAAAATTATCAGCAGAAAGTAACCAAACTGTTTGCTGTCCTAAAAGGTAGCAAAGGACAGTTTTGGAAGGTCAAACTTAGAACTAAATTATGGTCAAAGACAGACCAGAGTTAACAGCTTGATAGTACCTCGTTTCTTTACAAGAAACACTTTCCTCAGTAAGAGGGAGTGTTAAAAAGTGTACCTTGGACAAGTGTTTCTCACATTACCTAGGCACCTAGCATGTGGGAAAGTGTCCAATGTGGTCCCTAGTACATTAACTTTATGAGAAATAAAGTTAAAAGTGACTTTGAGAATTTTTCATGAAAAGGGTAATTAAAGAGACATTTAATTACCACCATTGATCTTGATGGCCCAAGATCTAATCTCAACCATTGGATCATGTGACTTTTCATTTGGAATTTCAAGAGTCTAATTAGGGATTGAGGCACCCCCTTGAGCTCATTCTTCATGAGAATTTGGAATTTTTGAGAGAGCGAGCAGAGAAAGGAGAAAGAGGAGTCAAATTGCAGCTACGGGCACAATTTCCAAGAAGGGGAGCTGGCACGCAAATCGAGGAGACAGCTACAGCATTGTGGGCATCCGTACAGTACAGAATCCGGATTATGTACCATACAGCTGAGAAAAGAGCAGGTCGTACAGCAAAGGAGGTGCACAGATTTTGAGGCAGCTTGCACAGAAATCGAGGTGCATTTATTACTGGGAATACCGTACAGCAAACCCAGAATTTATGGCATGGTTTTCTAGAGTGTCCATGCAGCAATAAATGCTGTGACAGCCATACAGTAGTATGGATTGTTTGGACAGAAATCAAGGAGCTGCTGTGAGACAGTTCTGAAGAAGTTTTGGCACGAATTCTGAGATAAGTTTGTGATGTCTATGCGGTGTATAATTTTGCTGTAACAGAAGAATTTCTCTGAGCGCAAGAAGAATAAAAAGCCCCTCTCTCACTGGTTTTCCCATTGTGGGTTTTTCCAGGGTCGATTTGACCAAAAATCTCAGTGTTTATATTGCTGAATGTCTGCATTTATTTCTGGTTCTATTTGTTGTTATGAGACTCTTGTGTGTCCTGTAACAATTTTCTGTTTATGCTAATATCATTTACAGCAGTGGAATAAATGTGGGTTACGCATTAAACAGTGAAAAATTGTTGAAACTTGAAACCGGGTTGGGGTCTAAGAAAAATTTACAATCTTGGCAATACTTTCACAGATTTTTAGGCTTGAAAAAGGCTAAACTGACTGTGCAGATTAACTGTTACATATGCTG
Organism: Picea sitchensis; assembly: GCA_010110895.2. Classification (NCBI taxonomy): domain Eukaryota; kingdom Viridiplantae; phylum Streptophyta; class Pinopsida; order Pinales; family Pinaceae; genus Picea; species Picea sitchensis. The sequence goes on from SNQJ01S0000602.1 coordinate 434,673, forward strand.
ATAAGGCCTTGATTTAACCTGAAAATATAACATGAAGAACTGTAACTTTTGGTTTCCACAACCTCCTATGCATGAATCAACCTTAATAAGGGAAAAGTTTTCAAACATATTTCCAGATAATTTCCTTATTCTAGAATACCGTTGAGAGTATATGAAGAAAGCTATTCTCAGCATTTGAACACTGTATTCTAAGAGATACTATATTCAATGAAAAACTGTATAATTATTCTTGCACCAATTAGGTGAAAAATGAACTATCATGCAAATAACCTTCTAACAAATATTGTTTAATAGTAAATACTAAATGGATATAATATTTATTTTACTTCGATTAACACATCTATGGCACAAACATGACAAGGGAGAAAGTTGACTTTGACATAGGTTAAAGCAAGCATCCTCATGTTTGAAGAAAAGTAAGCACAACACTTCCCCAGATGCAAACATAGAAAGCTGTGTCACCAAAATATCTGGCCTAAATCACATTTCTTTGCAGGAAATGTTTTCGGCACATAAATGGTAAGGAAAAGGCATGGAAACATCTGGAAAATATTTCCAAGATGTTTCTTGTATGGAAATGTCCAAGAAACATTTCCTGAATGTTTCGTCTATGGCAATGTCCAGGAAACATTTCCCAGATATTTGTTGGCAGAATCCAGTAGATAAGATCAGTGTTACCAACATTGTGTCATTGAAAATATCACCAAGGGTCCGGAAAAGAAAATATCAGAAACATCGAGGAAAATATCAGAAAATGTCGGCAAAACTAACATATCGAAAAATGTTGGGAAAATATTGGAAAATATCACCGACCCTCCAAAATACGATAATATCACGATGTTGGAGATAATACCGCGATGTTGGTAACACTTGGATAAGATAGATAAGACAAGATAAGTTTATTAATGTCCAACAAATGACCAAAAGTGGGTCAACAGGACTGCTCAATACACAAGTGGCAATACATAGTGGGAGTGTGAAAACCACTCCTATAAAAGCACAAGAACAAAGCTAATCTATATGAGCTAATGGCAACTATCACAATGCCAAAAAGAAATAGAATGCTCCAGAGCCAATTACAAGGAATAGAGCCTCGGTGCTCCAACTTCCAAGTGCCTGTCCTTGAACGACGAAGAGAGGAGGTACTCCTCTGAAATCGAAAGCGAAGCTCTCCTACCATCCAAGGGAAAAGGAAAGAATATATGTATAGAAAATTGGCTGGAAGATCTGGATCTGGCCTAGGGAAGGTCTCTCTAACTAGAAGAGGTGACTCGTCGTCGGGTACTAGTGGAGGGAGGCTGCCTATTGGTCTAGTGTGAACTATCTCAAAATCTCATACGACAACCTTGCATGGGTCTCACTTCAATGATGTGTTGCCTACAAGGCTATGAAAAATATGGGGACTGGAATAGTGTTGCACTTTGCCCGCCTCTTGGTGCCCCTATCCACTGAGAGCATTGGGAAGAAAGATGTAATCCTCTGAGTAGTGTTTGGTCCAACAAGGGGCCAGAGGATATGAGCTCTGAGTCTAACTGTCTCTCCCAAGCTAAGCTGCAAGGGAGCGCCCCCCCCTCGCTCCCGCTCCCGAAGCACGCTCCCGCCTGGGAGCATTTTTTGGGAGCACGCTCCCTAGGGAAAAAAAACGCTCCCTACCTTAAAAAGTCTCATAACCATGCTTGGAAGCGAAACTTTTGGGTGAATATGATGGTGATCATATTCCTAGAGGAGACATGCCACCCCCATCCACTAGCAGTGTTCCAAATGCATCAATTTTGCCTTTATCTTCACAGCATCCATTGTCACGTGGGGGCCATTCAGTTGTTGGTCGTGTTCCATGAACACTTCCACCTACTCCTACTCCTCTTCTTCAAAGATCACGGGAGAAGAAACTAGAAGTTTCTCGTGGCAAGAGGAAAACTTAGAGCATAGTACTTAGTACTTGCTACTATATACTAGAACTCTTTTTCTGTATCCTGTTTAGAAGTAGTCTCTAGAACTTAGTACTTTGTCTTGACTCTTTATTATGGCTTATTCTGTAAACAATGAAGTTATGAACATTATATGACAATTTACCTTTGAAGTTTGAACTATTGATTGAATCTTACAACTCTTTGGTAATGAATATGATGCTCTAGAGTGTATCTCATTTTGCGGTTGATGTTGTCTGTTAGTATGTTTCAATCTATTGATGACAAATGTTTATGATTGATGTTATATGTGTACTAAATGGGTGATGTTGAGCCCCTAAAGTGGAATGTTGGGCTCCATAAGTGGAACATTTGGCCTCCAAAGGCCCTGGATGATGCCCACACATGCCAACTAGCTCACAACTGCCCTCAATATGCAAACCCTAGCTCTGGATCACGTCCAGGGTCATAATGGTGACATCATGGGCTCTCAAAGGTTAATGTCTAGATGGAAGAGCAAGATCCCCCTGGGTCTAGGTTTGCTAGAGTGTCTCCAAGGGCAACGTCCTTCTTTCTTCCTGGTGCAAGTTTTTAATGTCTTCTTGCCCCTGGCTGGGGTTACAACATCCATCTGTGGGCTTTCAGCCCCATGGAGGTCTGAGCTAATCATTCCCCCATGTGTACCTGTCCACCGGGCAAAGTCCTGCAGCAACAACAAGTACGCCCTCCAGGGGTTCATAAGTCATAGGGATCATAACATGTAAATCACATCCAATAATTAAATTACCCAAACATGTGCATCAAACCCCCCTTTACCCAGACAAATGCTCAAAGACGTTATGCAATTTAACAAGTCAGG
>SNQJ01S0000602.1:438735-451824 GCA_010110895.2 Picea sitchensis
GGTGGTGATATCACCCCTTGTTCATATATGATATAATAAAATAGAGAGCATCTTTAATCTAACATATGATCATGAGCATGCATATATACAAGTGAGACAAAATAATATGTAAAATGTAACTACAACTATGCTAACATGATATGCAAATGGTATATACAATGGATGCAAATGCCTACCTACCTCTACTTACATGTTGGTTGAATGTTAGGTGTAGTCAAATAACCAGTGAAACCATCCTAGCAATATCTCATAATACCTGCCTTTGTGCTTCACCATAAACCAAAACAATGACAAGTCAAGCACAAAAATAACATGAGTTAGAACATGTATCACATCATCGAAAATCGTAAAGTCTAGCTCATGGAGGCGAGAGGGAGGGACAAAATTATGCCAAGTCACACTTCTAGGAAAGTGCTCAATCCATCTCAGAAAGGGATCGTGAAAAATCAAAGGCTCAAAAGACTGACTCAAAGAGTCTGAAGGTTGGCTACCTTGGACGTCATCACATCCTGAGATCTAGGAAAGGACTAGTAAGAACCTAGAGGATGACTGAAAATTTCTTAAGGGAAGGCTGAAAGACTGAGACAATAAACTTCTTCTTAAGGTATTCAACCTACCCTTGGATTCTAAAAGAATGCTTTGCTCCGGAGAAAACTCACGACAAGGGACATGTTTCCCAACTACACCCTTAGTGACATAACGAAGTAAAGTAGTCGAAGGGGGATGGACAACCTTGTCACAAGTATCCTGCTTTAGAAAAGCAACGTCCTCACCTTTATCAAAATTTGATCACAACGGTGGTTGATAATCGTCTTCATAGAATAAATCCAAGTGGTCAAAGGAATACTCATCAAATTCCTCAAGGTATGACCGAAAATCATCAGGAGAACATTGCACTATGTCATCCTTGGGTGCTTGGAAAAATTTTGTAATTATATCATCATCTTGTTGCCAAACATCAAAATTATTAGGAACATCATAGGATTGTTGTAAAGGCAACATTCGAAGATATCCTTCCATATCATAAATGGGATCCTCATTAGAACCAATCACATCCCACTTACCTCTTCCAACATGTATGAACTCATCAACATTATCAACCATGTCACTACCTTTATCATAACATGAACGATTTAATGCATCCAAGGGCTCCTCTAGTACTTCTTCACTTTCCAAGTCATAAAATAAAGCATCATCAAAATCTTGGAAAGGGAAATAACTTACCGTATTCCCTTCTTGTTGTGCAGGAGCGTCAATGGCTTGGATGACTTCATCAAATGGAAGAGGGTCCAGTACATCTTCCCCAAAACACATCTCTTTAATCACGTCTTCATCAGAAAATGAAGGACCTAGCTCTTCCAAGGGTTCCTTTACTTCTTCACCTTCTGAATCATAGAATAAAGTGTCATCAAAAAACTAGAAGGGAAAATGACTCACCTCATTCTCTTCATCTTGTGCAGGAGAGATAGGATCTTGGAGAGCTTCATCGGACGGAGGAGCGGATACTAATGCTTCATCCTCATAATTCACTTCTTTAGTTAAATCTTTACTGCATTCTATCTAATCATGGGAAAAATCTTGTTCCTCTTCAAGGGGTTGACAACTTTCTTCATAAATATCTCCTTCTATATCAGAGGATTCTTGGTATTGAGTATGGTACACATCCCTGAGATCCTCCACAATCTCAGTGGTGAATCCTTCTTCCTCTAGGGCTACTGTGAGATTTTGAAGGGCATCTTCATATGTCTGGCATTGTGGTTTGACAAACTCAATAAACCTATTGATGAGGTCTACGAAAGATGATATACCCCTATCTTCGCAACAACCCTTAAACCAATCTTGCAAAAAAGATGGCAGAGAAAGTATGAACAATTTTACTAGAACATCCTCCCCTTCCAATTCTATCTCACTTATATACTTCAAGAATTCTACAATATGAGTAATTGGGAGGTCTCCAAACCTTGGAGAGTTGTTTAACCATTTTGAATCAAAATAATGTGGGTATTCTTGAAAACTTTTGAAATCAATAGTCGGATACACTTGTTCCCAGGTAAGCTTCGTGAAGAAAAGGATTTGAGGGAAAGGCTTACCGAAAAAATGTCGTTGAGGAATATTAACTCAATGTTCCCCGACAACGGCACCAAAATGTTATCTGCACGAGACAGAGGATTATTTTGCAGATTCCTTCCGACACAGTTGAGAGCTAGCCAGGGCACTTCTTTTGAGCCACCAGTCATCAGTTTCTGACGGTGGAATCTCTCAGAGCGCAGCAGACAACCAGATAGTGTGTAGCTCTTGAGGAAGTGCATTTGGGGTTCCAAGTGGTATTTCGGATCAGATCCGAGGAAACCCTTCTGACCCATTACAGAGGAGACCAGGCCGATCGTTTCAAGACATATATCGTTGGATTCCATCGGTGGGATCACTAGGGCGCACTCACAAAGCCTAGGAGGTGCGCAAACCCCCCGAGGGTGACATCCGGAGCTTCAGAGGTCTGATCTTCAGTCTGATAGCTACCAAGAGCAGCCTAGAGGCCAGGGTGCTCATTTTGGGACAATTTCCAGTCCATTCGGACGAGTATAGCCATCACGGCGAGTTTTCCAGTATCTGCAGCAATTTTCGTGAGCTTCTGAAACTGCATCTTGTCGATTTCTTCGTGCATGCACAGATTTTCCTTCATCTTCTGATCATGGGTATTTCATGTTAGTTGCTTTGTATTCCAGTGACGATCCATGAGATTTAACTGATGACTAGTTTATCTGCTTCCAGCATATTATTGTATTTCCTGCTTTTTCCTCATAATACATAATAGTGAGATGTGTTGTCCTTTCTTTCGCATGCATCATATATACTGCTAAAACAATAAATAAATGAAACACACATGCGAAAATCACCAAACATGTTAAAACATTAACGCAAATGCATCTAGAAACCCCCACAGTATCAAATCCGAGTGATACAACAATAGTTTAGCAGTAGATATCTAGATCAGCTAGATCAGGGATATTTCAGTGGTATCAGAGCCTTCTTCCTACCAGCCTGTGAAGAAGTGCTTCTCATGACCCCATGATTTCGAGAACAGGTGAAGAATACCCAGAGGGTCGAGGACACTGTGGGGACGAGTACATTCAGTACAGCAGAGGTCATAGCAGAGATAGGAGAGATAGAAACCAAGGGGATTACACTCCCTTCCACACTCAGTCAGATACAGAGCTAGAGTTAGAGGTCAGAGAGCATATCAGTTCAGAAATAGAGGCCGAGATAGAGAGGACTATGGGTGACAGACGTGCGACACCCGAGGGCAGGGAGAAAGGCCCCGAGACACATGTTGACAGTGCAGCCATGTTGAATGACCTAGCTAGAGGATAGAGGGACATGATGAACGCCATACAGCAGATGGCTATCAGTGCATAGATGCTCCACCGTAGCATGAACACTATAGGTGCCAACGCCGCAAGAGGAGCGAGTGGTTCAAGAGGACACCAGGGAGGTGGGGCCAGTGGCTCCAGTGGATCTTAGGGTGGAGGTAGTCCACACCCTTCACCAGTTCGAGCCTGCACATCGTTTGGGAGGATTCCCCGACCTTTATACCCACAGTTCCAGGGAGGACATCCATTGGGACAGGCAGGTCAGGGACAAGTGGTGCCACAGGATCTGTTGGGGGAGTACAGGAGAGACTACTTGGCACTAGGACCGGAGTTCCATGGAGACATGAGTTTGATTGACCACTGTTCGATCAGATATCGAAACAGACCCCGAGAGACCCAGAGGGGTAATGGGAAAACTCACAACATGGATTTCATCAAGAAAGTGGGAAAACTCAACATTCCTACTTTCGATGGATCATCACGATGCTCAGCCCAGGCATGGGTCCAGAAGCTTGACACATATTTCAAGCTTAACCCGATGATAGGGTCAAAAGCTATCAGCTTCGCCACCTTGCACTTGGAGGGGGAGGCCCGCGAGTGGTGGTACCATGGCCTGGTGACCTTAGGTCACAGCCACATCACGTCATATTTGGAGTTCACTGAGAGGTTGATGGAGAGGTTTGACAGGAGAGATCCAAAGCTCCACTTCAAGGACCTTACACAGTTGAGACAGACCGAATCAGTTGCGGCCTTCATCACAGAGTTCCAACGGAAGGCAGTGGTCATATAAGATATATTGGAGCACAGATTGGTGATGTTGTTCACCGAAGCATTGATAGAGCCATTGAGAGGTTGGATTAAGGCTTTCAAGCCTCGCACCTTAGAGGAGGCCATTGTGCGCACGAGAGACATGGGCGACTCAGCGTTGAAACCCAAAACCTTTACCAAACCCTTTGTACCACAGAGAGACAAGGATCAGAAAAATCCTCAAAGGGAATAGAAGGGTAAACCCAAGTTGGATGATGACATGAGACAAGAGTTGATGAGGAAGAAGTTTTGCTTCTCTTACAGAGACCCTTGGGTCCCAGGGCATAAATGCATGGGAAAGGGACAGATCCACTACATTGAGGTGGAATCAGGCAATGAGGAGGAGGATGGGGATATCAGGGCACAAGCAGACAGTGAGTCAAAGCATGAGACCACACATAAGCCAGAGCAACAGCCGAAGTAACCTCAGATATCGGCAGGGGCACAGCCCAAGGAGGAGACAAAACCTTGTAGAGAGGTGAAAGGGGGAACCATAGCAACCATATCCGGGGTACCCAGGTACAACACTCTCAGGCTCAAGGGCCTTGTACAGGGGCAGGGCATGACCGCTTTAGTTGATGGTGGGGCCACCCACAATTTCATAGATGTGTCCTTAGTAGCCAAGAGGGGGTTACGCACTGAGGAGTTTGAGGGATTCCACGTGGCAGTGAAAGATGGATACACGATGAAATGTTTGGACATGATCCCAGACCCAGAGGTCAAACTAGGCAACTACACCCTGACAGATACTTTCTATGTAGTTGGCCTATCAGATACTGATGCAGTATTGGGGGTACAGTGGTTATATTCATTGGGGGAGATTGGGTTCAACTATCAGACGTTGACCATGAGCTTCAGAGACGCCAGTGGATCGAGAGTGGTACTGAGAGGCATGCCTACAGGAGCACCACGAGCAGTATCAGCAAAAAGGATGGAGCGGATCTTCCGTCACGGTGATGTAACCTATGCAGTAGAGTGTTTGATCACCACGTGGAAGGATTCAGAGGGCAGAGAGCATTACCATCCACAAATCAGAGAGATTTTGAATCAGTATGAGCTAGTGTTTGGGCCGATACCACCAGGGAGACCACTAGACAGAGGATTTGAGCATACGATTGAGTTGGAGCAGGGGCTACACCAGTGATCACCGCGCCCAATAGGCACCCCAAGAGATTCAAGGACGAGATTGAGAAAGCAATCAAAGAATTGCTTGCGATGGGGCACATGAGGCCCAGCACAAGTCCTTTTGCCTCCTCACTCGTTCTGGTACTGAAGAAGGATGGCACATTGAGGATGTGCATTGATTACAGAGCTCTCAACAAGAAAACGATCAAGAATAGGTACCCCATTCTGCGCATAGATGAGTTGATGGATGAGTTACATGGGGCAGTTTTCTTCACCAAGATTGATCTGCAGTCAGGATATCATTAGATCAGCATCAGGGAGCAGGATATAGAGAAGACAACATCCAGAAGCCATTTCGAACATTTTGAGTTCTTGGTCGTGCCGTTTGGATTGACCAACGCACCTACGACCTTCCAGTCTTGCATGAACCACATCTTTATAGGGAAGTTGAGGAAATACCTTTTGGTATTCTTCAATGATATATTGATTTACAGCAGGACGTGGGATGAGCATCTGGCACATTAGGAGGTCTTGGGCATTATGCAGGCACAGTCATTATATGCCAGGGAGTCGAAATGTGAGTTTGGCATGAGAGAACTACTGTACTTGGGGCATATCTTCAGTGAGCAGGGAGTACAGGTTCATCAGGAGAAGATCAGGCCCATTTTGGATTGGCCAACACCCAAGAACCTCATGGAGTCGAAGGGATTCTTTGGGTTATGCAGTTACTACAGGCAGTTCGTCAAGGGATTTTCACAGTTGGGAGCACCACTCACAGATTTGACCAAGAAGGGCGCCTTTCATTGGACAGAGGAGTCACAACAGACATTTGAGAAAATGAAGGATGTTATGAGCACACGCGTTCTAGCCCTTCCGAATTTCTCACAGCCATTTGTCTTAGAGTGCGACGCATCAAGGGTGGGGATTGGAGCAGTTTTGATGCAGGAAGTGAAGATTTTCCAAGTCCTAACAAGCTGCCAACTAGGTCTGTCTTTGACCTCAAGTTGGCTCTAAGTTTCAACTGTCAAACAAGGGTTTGTTGTTGTTTTATAACAGCAAATGGTTCAATAACTTCTTTGTTGTTCCGTTACGGTTACATAGGCCATTAAGGTGCTCTAGCATGTAGTTTTGTCACAAGATGTTAGCACATGCATACCATAAGCTATATAACACACTTAGAGATCTTTTAGAGCGGAAATAATGTTGTTCCAATTTCTAAACACTAGCATACATGAAAATGAACACATGTATTTTTGGTCAACATGACCTTGGATAAAACCCCCCCGGGGAAGACCAGTTTGAGATGAATGTATATATATGGTGTGCTTCAAGCATGAAATACAACAAGGAAGATAAATACAAAGGAACCTGATACTTTGCAAGCTCCTCACAAGCTTTGCAATGGTTCCTTGGGATATGCGCCACTAGAAGAGTGCGCCCCCTCCTTCCTTGACTTTGATTGAAGATCCTTGCGCCCTTGCTCTTTCCCTTTGCTGATTGAAGAACTCTTACACACAATCTGCCCTTTGCATGCACTCTCAACAACCCACAAGACAGATCCAAGAAAGCTCCTCTCCAAATGCTTCATGCTAGCTTGCGCCCTCACTCCAAGAGTGCACCCTCCCACTAGTAAATACACTCACACCAAATAACTGAAGCTCCAACTTACCTTGCGCCCTCCATGAACATGTGCGCCCAAGCTTGCTGCTCCAACCTTTGAATTCTCACTTCTCTACTCTTCACCAAAGTCTCAAGGTGATCAAGTGAACAACTGAGCTCTCCTTTACCCTTGCGCCCTCCTTAAGGATGCATAAGGAAACCTAGAAAGTGAGTGGATGAGATCATCTCATCTCATCCCAAGTCAATGGTTGAGATCATCTCAAATGAATCTCAACTCAAAACCCACTTTACTTGAGTTTCCATAGTTTCACTTTATGTCCCTCAATTCACCCACAAAGTGAATTAATTGTCATTTTAGGCTAAAATGACGAAATTTTACTTTTGACTTAAATCTCCCAAGTCAAAGTGAAATTAGACATAAGGTACATGGTACAAAGTACTTCCCACATGTGTTTAGGAGCTCACAAACACAAGGGGGACCACTTTCCAAGGTACCCAAATCTCAACAGGGAGGCCATCCCATTGTGTTCAAGAGCAGGAAGCTCAACGAGTCGGAGAGACTCTGCTCTATTTACGACAAGGAAATGCTAGCGATCATGCATGCCTTAACCAAATTCAAGCAGTATCTGATAGGTAGCAAATTTGTAGTGAAGACTAATCACAATAGCCTCAAGTATTTCCTGGATCAGAAAGACCTCAGTGAGAGACAGCAGAAGTGGGTCTCAAAGATCCAAGCCTTTGACTTTGACATTGAGTATGTCAAGGGAAAGAGGAACGTTGTAGCAGATGCCTTGTCCAGGAGGCCACCAGGGTGTTCGATGATGGACATTTGCACAGATTGGAAAGCACATTTGTTGGTGGAATACTCCAAAAACAAATTTGCTTGTGAGGTGATGGATGGACAGGTAGTTGATGACAGATATCGAGTACTAGATGATGTCATTTTCTACAAGGACCAGATCTACTTGGTTCCAGAATCTACCTTGAAGGGGAAGATTCTGAAGGTGTGTCATGATTCACCTACAGTTGGACATCAAGGGTACTTCAAAACTTACAGGAAGATCAAGGAGAGATTCTCATGGAAGGGTCTCAAGGATGATGTATTGAAACAGATCTAGGAGTGCACAACTTGTCAGCAAAACAAGTCCGAGCAAACACACCCTGCGGGGTTACTTCAGCCTCTACCCATTCCAGAGCAGAAATGGGAGAGCGTTTCTATGGACTTCATTACAGGTCTTCCTCGAGTGCAGGGCAGGGACTGTATATTTCTGGTGGTCGATAGGCTGACCAAATTTGCACATTTCTTTGCCATACCCACGGACTTCAAGGCCATACAGGTAACGGAGTTATTTTTCAGAGAGGTATTCCAGTTGCACGGCTTACCCAGGCAGATAGTCAGTGATAGAGATGGGCGCTTCATCAGCACGTTTTGGCAGGAGCTTTTTCGGTTGGCAGGCACAGAGCTAGCCACGAGTACCAGCTACCACCCACAGACAAATGGACAGACAGATATTGTTAACAAATGGGTGGAGGGGTATCTGAGAAACTATGTGGGAGGGAAGCAACGCACATGGGTGAGTATTACTACAACACGACTTACCATATGTCTATCAGGATGTCAACATTTAGAGCATTGTATGGATACGATGCGCCCTCTTTTGTGGAGACTGTGTTTGGGGATAGCAGAGTCTCGGGGGCCAAAGATAGGGTGGAGGAGAGCCAGAGGATCCTGCGGGCAGTGAAGGAAAACTTGCAGGCAGCTCAAAGCCAGCAGAAAATCTATGCAGACAGGCAGAGGATAGAGCACAGTTTCGAGGTAGGGGACTTGGTTTTTCTACGGTTACAGCCATACAGACAGACCTCCTTGAAGAGGAGCGGAGCAGAGAAGCTAAAGCCGAAATTTTATGGGCCATACAGAGTCATCAAGAGGGTAGGCGAGGTGGCATACGAGCTAGAGCTACCGGAGGGTAGAAAAATTCATAACGTCTTTCACGTCTTTCACGATTCATAAGATTCATAACGTCTTTCATATGGCTTTGGGACAGCGGGTCAGCATTTTAGAGGAGTTGCCACCCTTGGATGAGGAGGGTCAGTTGGAGCTAGTGTCGAAGGAGGTGCTCGAGCAAAGAGAGCGCAGGTTGAGGAGCAGGGTCATCAACGAGTGCTTGGTTAGATGGAGGGGACTTCCAGTGGAGGATGCCACATGGGAGGGAGAGCATATTTTGCAACACCCGAGATTGATGTTGCTTGAGGAAAAGCAATCTCGGGAAGGGAGGACTGTGATGTCCCGTTCCCAAGAGTAGGCCAGCAGGGAGTGACTTAGTAGTCTATTTGTTCCCATAAACTATAGTCAGGCACAAACAGGGAACAAGAGGGGAAATAAGGGTGATTTGGTGGCTAAACGATGAGTTAAGCCAAAAAGCATAGGAAACGTCACTTAAGCTAAAGTCAACGGAGAAATAGAATCAAAAGGTGTTGAGGTGGGACTTAATTAATTAATTACTCACCTTAGGAGGAAAAGCGCCTAGCTTAAGTGATGTCAACGGAGAATTAGATCAGGAAGAGTATGAAGGGAGGAAGTCGACCTAATTCCTCATTATGTTATGATTTGATGTTGAGATAGTTTCCAGAGGAGGAAATTGACCCCCTTATTGTTTTGTAGATTTATGGAGGAAACCACCACCATTGATCGGTTTCAGTGTTGAGAGATACACCCTAGCCTATCGGAGATACCATCCAGGTATTTCACCGTGCTATTCAGGAGATCTAGTTGGCAGTGGTTGCACAGCCCAGCCAGTGAGGGTGCAAGGGTTAGAGAGAGGGTTTTGTGTAGTTGCACGAGACAGAGGATTATTTTGCAGATTCCTTTCGACCCAGTTGAGAGCTAGCCAGGGCACTTCTTTTGAGCCACCAGTCATCAGTTTCTGACGATGGAATCTCCCAAAGCGCAGCAGACAACTAGATATTGCGCAGCTCTTGAGGAAGTGCATTTGGGGTTCCAAGGGGTCTTCCGGATCAGATCTGAGGAAACCCTTTCGACCCATTACAGAGGAGAAGAAGTCGATCGTTTCGAGACATATATCGTCAAATTCCGTCGATGGAATCACTAGGGCGCACTCACACAGCCTAAGAGGTGTGCAAACCCCCCGGGGGTGACATCCGGAGCTTCAAAGGTCCGATCTTCAGTTTGATAGTTACCAGGAGCAGCCTAGAGGCCAAGGCACTCATTTTGGGACAGTTTCCAGTCCATTCGGACAAGTATAGCCATCAAGGCGAGTTTTCTAGTATCTGCAGCAGTTGTCGTGAGCTTCCGGAACTGCATTTTGTCGATTTATTCGTGCATGCACAGATCTGCCTTCATCTTCTGATCACGGGTATTTCATGTTAGTTGCTTCGTATTCCATTGACGATCCATGAGATCTAACTGATGACTAGTTTATTTGCTTCCAGCATATTATTGTATTTCTTGCTTTTTCCTCATAATACATAATAGTGAGATCACTGAGATGTGTTGTCCTTTCTTTCGCATGCATCATATATACTACTAAAACAATAAATGAATGAAACACACATGCGAAAATCACCAAGCATGTTAAAACATTAACTCAAACGCATCCAGAAACCCCCAGAGTATCAGATCCGAGCGATAAAACAATAGTTCAACAATAGATATCCAGATCAGCTGGATCAGGGATATTTCAGTAAGGTGGGCTTTTTCTTTTTCAAGGAAACGGGCGGTAGAGATTCGAATGGCACGAGTTACCAAAGTTTTAAGAAAATCAGATTTTTTGGGTAGATCTTTCCCTACTCGACTCTTTCTGACTCTTTTTAACTATTATTAAAATTCTCTTTTTGTCTATCTTTTTGTCTATCTATCTTCTATCCCCTTCCTCTCTTTGTCCTTTCTTTACTTTTAACCCCCTTTGATTTTGGCCCGCCCTTTCCTAATTTCATATCATTATTGTGGTCTAATTTTACTTTATTCCTCTCAATTTATTTTTATTCCATATATTTCAATTCCTTTTATATTAATTACATCATTTTCAATTCTCTAGTTCGGCTTAAAGGATTAATTTATAATTTATATCTTAATTTCTCTTTAATTTATATGATATTCTAAAGGTATTTTGATTTATTTTTAATTTATATCATATTCTAAAAGTTTTTTATCTTGATATTAGTGGATTATTGCTCCTTGAATTTATTATTCTTGAATCGTTAACATCTCCGGTTTTAGTTATATTTTTTCTTGTTCTTCATTATTCTAATTTTAATCTTCTTTACATTTGAATTCTAATTTTACTCTTCTTTACATCAGTTATGATCAACGGGTATCTATTCATTTTATTAATATTATTATTTTCCAACGGATGTCTCTTAATTTTAAGATTATTTTCCAACGGTTAACCATTACTCTTCTTTCTTTAAATCCTTTCACCAGCACTCTTTTCATTATCATTACAGCTATTTGTCCCGGATGATGGGTGGAGTATCCACTCGAAACATTGGATGTTTCATAAACTCACACACAGTTTACTTCCAGAAAGTTTAAGTAACACGTTGGAGCCTATTGTGGTCTGCTGTGACAATCAGAGCTGTATCAAACTCTCTGAGAATCCAATGTTCTATGACCTCTGCAAGTGCATTGAAATTAGCTACCACTTTCTTCAGGACAGGGGTCCGAAGCGAGCAGTGGCTCTAGATGTGGTTCATACAAAACAGCGGGTTGTAGATATCTTGACTCCTTGGCAAAGGTGAAGTTCGAGATGCTCAGGGAGAGACTAGGGTCGGTGGAGAGCACTTTCCTCGCTAAGAGGGAGTGTCAGTTTTTTTACCTATTTAACTCATATAGTCTTCTCCACAGCACCAGGGTGCAAATAGTCAACAGGTACAGCAGCAAGCCCATACATAGGCTAAAAAAAGGGTACATTTAATGAAGATCCGTACAGCAGTAGTTATGGAAGTACTTTGCCTAGGCTCTTGTGTGCAGCAGAGTGTGAGGGAGGCAAAGTTATGTAGGAGAGGAGTGTGCATGCATGCATCAGTTGTAGTGATTTCCAGTTTTGCTACCTTCAACTAAACTCGGTTCACTGTTGTTCTAGATTTAGCAAGTTCCAGTTTCTAGTTCAATTCGGTTCAGCTTTCAATTCAGATCAGTTTGGAACACATGCATGATTTAATTTCAGAGAAGCGCACAGATCCCTAGGTAGATAGGGTGCTTGCATGAAAAGCTGAGTGAGAGCACAGATCCCAAGGAGTGTGCATGCATGCATGCCACAGGCATCCTCCAGTTGGGGTGCAAGATCTCTGACACTGCTATTCATGCAGGAGGATGCACTCGCTGTATTGATTAGGGTTAGGGTTTGACTCTATCAATTGGGGCACTTCATGTATGAGTACAGATACATTGTATCTTCCCTTGTCCCTTATTCTATAAAAGTGATGAAGGGCACACCACTATGCCAGTTAGCAATTTTATGTTTTGAGCTATAGCATTAGAATTTACTGTTTTACAGATTTAATATAAACAGTGATGCAGATTTGAGAGTTTTGTTTTTCCATGTATTTCCTGTTAGTGTTTCCAGCAGCATGTCTTTGTAAATTAGTGCATTCCAAGATTGCTGTTTTTATAGGGTTTCAGTTTTGAGGTTACCTAGGGTCTAGTTATTCTTTGAGTGCAGAATCTGCTTACCTTGGTTTGAGAAATTCCAACAGTTAGTGCTTCATATTTGAAGCCATACTCTATTAGGTTATTCTTTCTTTCTCCACCAATAGAAATATGTTGAGATTTGTATACATTGGGAAGTGTTCCCCTTGTGTTTGTGAGCTTCTAAACACAAGTGGGAAGGTTCAGTTCCAAACCCCGGTTCGAACAAACAAGAGGAGTACGCCATGCTAATGTGCCTTGGATGATCCACATCTCCGGGTCAGGCGTTGATGAGCACATTGAACTATCCATGTCACTGAGAGCCTTCACAGCCCAGGTACAATGACACGATTATCAGGGGCGTGCTCTACCACTGAGTTAATAGCCCATCATGCAGGCCTCCTGGGGAGGGAGGCCTGCCCCTACACCAACACCAATATATTGGAAAACCAATATATTGCAAATGAGCTAATAGCCCTTCATTGTGCAGGCCTCCCGGGGATGGAGGCCTCAATATATCCA
>SNQJ01S0000602.1:458320-479525 GCA_010110895.2 Picea sitchensis
AAGCTGCCTCTAACTGTTCTAGATCTATCCTACTATGTACTGTTGCAGACCTAAGATGCGTGTTCAGTTCTATAGTAGATCTGTCTCTTAGATCTGAGTTTAATATATGATCAAGAGTTCCTCTATTCAACAGCTGCAGTTTGTCTTACTTGTGATTTACTTACAGATCAAATTTGTCTTGTTGATTAGAAAAATTAAAAGAGACTTACATTCTGCATTTTACCCTAAAATTCTAACACTTCTTCTTCTTTTTCCATGGGATAGATGTTAACAGAACATTTTGTTATTGTATCTGAGTCTACTTCTTTACTTTCAAAGGAGGATTCAATATCACTGCTATTGCAATCGAAACATTGTGGGGAATCCTTACTTTTATTGATGGTTGAGTCTTCATCTTCATCCTTGATAGGAATGTTTTCTGTGTCTTCATTTTTTATTTGATACATATGTTCTATTTTCAGCCATAAGTCCTTGGCGGATGTGCATAGTCCTATTCTTGTCTTGACTGTATCTGATAATCCATTGAGAAGAATCTTCAATGCCACTTCATTGTTCTTCCTTGCTCTTCTTTGGATTGTAATTTTGGATAGATTATTTGATGTAGTTAAGTCCCAGGGCTTGCATACTACTGAATTCCAAACCTCAGATCCTTTTGACTTCAAAAACTGTTTCATATTTTCTCTCCATGAGGAATAGTCTGTTCCATTGAATAAAGGAGCTTCAATTGCGGAGAGAGCCATGTGTCCACCCATTTCTTCAGGATTTGCCTTCCAGTGTTTAGACTGTGTTTGAAGGAACCTTGCTCTGATACCAATTGAAGAAGCCAAAAGGAGAGAAGAGGTAGTAAGGAACCAGTTGGACAAAAAGGAAGAATCCTGTCATGAGCTGGAAGCAGAAGTTGTGAATCTTAGAAAGAAGGTTCAGAAGTCAGACACCCAAAACAAGCTCTTGATCAGCTCCATAACCCTGGATGAGATCCTGGATAGTCAGAGATCACCAAGTGACAAATCTGGCCTTGGATACAATAAGGAAAAGATCAGTATTTCTAAGAAATCCGATGCAAGTCCTTCATTTGTAAAAGGTGAAAACAGGTCTAACACAATTCCTTCAGTTGTAAAGGATGAAGACAGGTCTGAAACAACTCCTCCATTTGCAAAAAGTAAAAGCAGGTATGACTCAGTTTCTTCACATTCAAGAAATAAAAGCAACACTACAAAATTCAGAAGATCTGATCATGGGAGACATGCAGAAGCTATTCATAGACCTCAGAGAAAGTTCAGAAGAGAGACACCTTCATGGATGAATCAAAAAAGGTATGAGAGTATCTTTAATGGTTATTGTTTTTCTTGTAATGAATATGGTCATAAAGCCTTGGAATGTAGGCATCATGGAGGAAAACAAGTTGGTGGATTCAATAACAGTATAAGATGTTGGAACTGCAATTATGTTGGACATATTGTTGCACATTGTTACACTATGAGATGTTATGCTTGTAGTGGATATGGCCACAAATCCTATAATTGTTGGAACTCAAGAAAACAGCCAATAAGAAATGCTTCACATAATATTACAACAAGAGTAAATAAGAAGATATGGAAAATAAAATCCCAAGTACCAAATAAGAAAAATGAGGAAAATATTGCTCCTGAAATTGATGAAGTTAATAATAGGAGTTTGGGGGATAAAACTTCTAATAAGGAATATTCTCAAAACAAGGATAAAGAAGCTTATGACGCACATAATAATGATGTTGAAGATGAATCTTCAACAGTAGAACATCATGAAGAATCTAATGCGGGAGAAGCAAATTTCAATAGGAAACTTCAGAAAGGATCAGGGAAGTGCAAAGGCAAGCCTCTTTTCAAATGTTTTAACTGTGGCAAAGTTGGTCATTTTGCATCCAAGTGTCCCTATCTCAAAGAGGACTCTGAAGATGAAGAAGATACAAATAAATCAAAGTCAGAAGAAGGAAAAATCCAACTACAAGAAAAAGTCTTACAAAGGGATGATGTAAGCACATCGGTACTCAGATGAACAATGGTCAGCTCAAGATTGATAGTAGTAAAACTCCTTGTGAACCATGTTTTGGGAAAGCTCATTCTGTAAAATACTTCAAAGTCTTTGAAAGTAAGGGTTACTATTATAACACTGTTGAAGCATCTCCTGTAAGTTTAGATTAGTTCAAAAATGGATAGTTCAAATTGTGGATCTAATTTGAAGAGATGGATGTCAAACTTGACAAATGAGAATATGATATTACACTCATTGATAAACTGATCACCACACTGTAACATGGAGCTACAGTCTGCTTTTAGTAAACAACCATGATGAGGAAAGTGCAGATGTCAAGGTGGAATATACAAAAAGGACTTGTTATCTTAGTTAGAGACGAATAAGTCTCAGTGAATAGATTCAAGGGTTGTTTTGATATAAGATGAGCAACAACTGCGTTGTGTTCAGAAAGACAACAGTATCCACAGCAGCAGTGTTCTGATGTACAAAATAAGGTACATGACATAATGTAGAAATAACAAGAGGAGAAACCCTGTCAGAAAATCATACCCTCTTCAGAATTAAAGGGGGACAAACAATTAGTAAAAACTCGAGTGAAATTCTGATTTGAAAATAAGAAATTAATTGGATTAAGTTTTGAAAAGACTCTATCACTACAAAAATTAATATCAAGAAGACTACTCATTTGCAATACAAAAATCCCAAACCACTGAGATAAAAATTTAAGAAGCAAATTGACAGGGGGAGACATTCAGCTGTTACAGGCAGAACATGTATGTAGGAAGATTTACCCAAGTTCAGTCTGGTCAGTAACATGCAGGAGGAGTTACTAGTGGTCAGAGAAGTACTTATATAGACAGATCATAAGAAAAGAGATGAAACCCTTTGCCATTGATGTCAAAGGGGGAGAGAAAATTCATAAAAGGAAAACTCCATAATAAGTGGAAAACATCATCACAAGGGGAGTTTTTGTTTTATGAAGTTAGTATGTTGCCCTCAATGACAAAGGGGGAGATTGTTGGACAGATTGTCATTGATGTCAACATTTGAAGTGATGATATGTTGTTATTAACAGATACGATTGTCATTGATGTCAACAGGTATATCAGCCAACAGAAGTCATCGATCAATGTGCAGAGGTGAATTGCGCAAGCTCAGGAGGAAGAGCAAACATGAGAGTTTCTCTACAGCTTCAGCTGTTAGAGAATCTATTTTACAGAAATTCGTGAGCATGAACTATTCGTGATTATTGTTGATCACGATAGGATCAACAATCCGATGATGTTCAAAAAGGTTAGCGAATGAGGATCAAAGCTCAGTAGGAAGAACCGCATTGCAGATGTATCGTTGGGTTCCTTGGAAATATTAAGAAGTCGACCAATGCATAGAAATGGTGAGAAGACTCAACAACCGTCCGATCACTGTGAAAAGAACAATTGTCGTTCGATCAGAAGTTGACCGTGGGCTTAAGGGTCGTGAGAGGATCGTGACCATTGAAAAGGATGAGAGTTTGACTATCCATATACCTGTCAACCGTGGGATCAAACCCAAGTTCTTGTTGAGCAGTCGAATCATTTTCAAGTAGAAGGAACGTTGGATGATTGGTCAAACGACCATATTAAGTCATGATCATCGGATGCGCAAGTGCATGAATCAACAGTCATTAGATCCAGGTAAGGTGCACCCACCTTAATACGTCGATGAGAAGTGAGAGTGGTTTTAGGGGGACCCACGCGAAACCACCCCATTCCGGACCCCCCCCCCACTTTATTAAAAGCAGAATGGCAAGGGGGGCGCGAAATCCAACCTTAACCGTTGATCTAAGCTCCTTGATCTCCGTCGTCCAAGACTTGCGCGTCCAATTCTGGACCCCCCCCCTTCATTAAAGGCAGTAGGGCAAGGGGGGTCCGGAATCGAATCTCAACCGCAAAATTAGACATGAAAATCTTAATCGTCCGAATCTGCAAGGAGGATATACCTAGGAGTCAGCTAACAGTCCAAAACAAAGAAATGATCTGATCCGTTGATCCAGAGGGCACGTGGCGAGTGATTGACATTTCGCTGACTCGCAGGTCAGGAAAGTCAAAAGCAATGTTGCATGAAACTCGCGATAAGCGAGGTTGGGAAAAGATCTGGGCCATCAGATCACACAGGTTCAAGGCAGATCTCAAGCCGTCGACCAAATATACATCAAGAGATCTACGTCGACAGTCCACGTCAGCAAGATCCACGTAAGCAAGGACACATGGCATACTGAGACACTGACAAGTGTCAAGTTAATATGGCATTTCAGGCACATGCAAACCACGGATTTGAATGACACGTGGCAGGTACTCGGCACATGTCAAGTCTTCTTGTGACGTTAGCAAGTATACGTCATGTCGGGAGTTTTCATCTCGGGAGTTTTTGCATCATAAGCAAATACTCTAAAAAGCACAGAGTCCCGAACGTCGAAACTCCGAAAGGGACACGCGTCAGGTGTTCTACGTTTTCGGCAGTTTTGGAGAGTTGGAGGTTATGAAGACTCGAAGGAAAAACACCGAAATCCCGACAGCCATCCATCTCATCGTGTGATCAAGTCACAGTCGTCCGATTCAGTAGATTAAGGATGAGTGTTATGTCTAAAGTAGACGATAGATCTATCTCTGTGAAATAAATATGAGTCGTCCGATAATTTCGACGATTTCGTGATCGTAAGTTTAGTAATGTTGGAGTCACGATGACTCGAAGGTCGAAGTGTCGAAATCCTGTCAAACGTCTATCCCATCAGATGATCGAATCGTGACCGTTGATTTGGTAAAGTGCTCAAGCACTCGTTTAGGCTTAGCATTCGGTCACCGCCGATGGTCATATTGTAAAGAGACATGAAAGGGCAGATTATAATACATCGCTTAAATTATAAGCTTGTGGTTCTATGTCGTTAGTCATAAGCTATAAGTGTTTTATTATACATCTCTATAATTGGTGAAACCCATGGTCCTGTGACGCACAGCTATATGAAATGGTTTGAAGGAAGCGCCCCTGCAGAAATTCAGTTTCTGTGAAAAATAAACAGAAACTCAAGATTGAAGTTTAAAGGATGAAATTGATCCATATGTGATCAATTTACGAAAAGCCCTCACATTGAAAATAATAATCAGTGATTATGGTTAAGTTACCTAAAGAGGTTCGATCCACTAAACAAACAGTAATTAAGATTAATTAATTAAAGAGGCGCGATGGTCGAAGAATAAACCGATTCACAGTCATGATTAAAAGAGAATAAATCATGAAAATATGAATAAAGAATAAAAAGGAAAAATAATATTAATTAAAGTTTAATTATCATTTTATATGAAAAGGTACAATGGTTCAAATAAAGGGACACGTTTTAAATTCCACACCAGTTTGAAGATTATATAAACGAGAAAAAGTGGTGAGAAGAAAGTGTCTCTGGAGTCCAGAAAGGAAGATAAAAAGTTGAAGCAGATTCCAAGAAGATATCAGAGAAAAGAAAATGTGAAGATCTCAGAGGAAAAATGAATTACAGAGAGAAGATGAAATGCGGTGATGAGAGTCTAATGTTATTCCTTTGATCATAAGATCAAATTGATTCTATAATGAATCACTACTACTAGAGTTGAATAAACTCTAGTTGAATAGACTGGGTTCTATCAGCAAGCTGGGACTTGCAGCAAGCTGGGTCTTGCGCCAAGCTGGGTCTTGGCAGAGAGTTGGTGCTCTCCAAGGGGTTGGTGCTCCTTATTTCAATTGGTGCTGAAAAATTTAGTTGGTGCTAAAAAGAAATCCTCCATCACGTATATTTGTATTACTATGTTCATATTTATTATACAAAAGCTTACACAAACATCTGGTGTCTTTATGTTCATCATAATTGTGATGTGATTGATCTTAATTTGTTCAAATATGTTTTAAGTGGTAACTTGTGGAAAGAAATAGTTAAAAATAGTTCACACACTAATTCACCCCCCCCCCCTCTTAGTGTGGGTCGTGTGTTCTTCAACTACTCTATTGTTTCCCTACCAACTTCTCTTCTCCTCTGGACTGAATAGATCTCTAGGTGAAATTTCTTCTTCACCCCGTGCTAAGATCTTTGTGAGCAAAAGTCCTTCTTTCTCTATCTATGAGTTCTCATGTGGCTCAAATCTCTAGATGGCAGTCCTTCTCCACCTATTTGAGATCTCCTTGCACACTGTCTGACCTCTTGCCATTGTTCAGCAAACCACCCTGCTGAAACTACCTCTGTACTATCTTGTACCCAGAAATCAGTCCTTTGATTTTTGTCTGTCAATTTAAAGATTTGTTAAGATCTCCTGCAAATCTAACTAATATGCTACAAAAGATAGTGGATTTGTGCTTAGTCCTTCAAGCACCCACCTCGGCACTCCTGATCTCATAGATCTACTCCTGTAACCATAGAACTAAACTTGATCTCTACTATAGTCACTCAGATCTCATAGATCTGTCAACACTATGTGCACTTGGTTTCCTCCCAGAGCAACCTTGCTCTGATACCATGTTGAAATTCTTACTCCAGCACCTAGGTACTTTGTTATCTAGTGATTTCCTTACTACAATCAGATTAGCAGCTCATAAAAGAAGAATACACTACTAAAATATTCAACTCAATATCATGCAGCGGAAGCATAAACTAGGAAACCAAATCAAGCACACATGAACACCAGAATTTTTGGGTAAATACCCCTGGAAAAAACCCTATAGGGAAAACCAAAGCTGAGAATGATTTTATTATGCTAAAATCAGGGCTCCCGTAACAGGGATAATGGCCCACTGAGAGAAATACAACTGCAGACTAACCTGGCAAGGGCTAACCTATTGTACAATCAATTCTGGCACACTTTTCTAGGCATTAGTGACAGTCTCTTCAATGACTCGCGAATATCTGCGACTTGCCCCACTGTGACCAGCAAATGTCCGCAACTGTCTCCACTATGACCCGCGGATATGTACGAAAAGTCCGTACGGTCCGACTATTTCATGTGGCTTTATTCTACTGAAACCCACCTGCGTATGTCTCGGTTCTCCCTTCTCCTTGACTTGTATGATCTCTAGATGAAGGTCCTTCTTCACCTATCCAAGATCTTGAACCATAGTCCTTCGTGACCTAATACTCTGTGTTGACTCTCTCAACACAACTCCTATCCAGTGTAATCCTTGGTCCTCTTGAATCACCGTCCTTCGTGATCCAATCACTTGAGCAGAGGTCCTTCTCTACTCATGAGTGTGACCTTGGAGACTCCACACTAGCAAAGGCCCTCCTTTGCTATCTGTGTGAATGTATCTTCCTCCTTCTCCTAACCTTGCTTTTATAATCATGAGTTACAATCTATTTCTAATCTCAAAAGTGATCTATAGTTGAGATTACTTCTCACACTCACTTGAGATTTAGATTACATGTTGCATGCTAAGTACTTTGAGCATGTTCCTTAGATTTAGATTACATGTTGCATGCTAAGTACTTTGAGCATGTTCCTTAAATAACTCAATTAACTAATTACATAATTAATTAATAAAAGCAATTTACTTTAATAATTCCTTTAATTAAAGTAAATTCAAGAGTAGAAGGCTTTGGACGATTTCCACACGTCTAGACACATAGACCTGTGCAGAAATACATGTCTGATGCTACCACTAACATCAACAGTGTTTAACTAACTCACTAGTTTATTATTGTTGAAACTATCTCATGGAGTTGGTTGAAAATGAGAACATTATTATATTGGTTTCCTTGTGGAGGATGATTATTTTATTGTTTCTTCTATGAGAGGAAAGTGGATCTCAACAACTTACTTCTGCTTTCAGTAAGAAGTTTGTTGAGATGATTTGAAATGCAATATCTTATTGTCATTCCTTGGAGAACTAATGGATCTAGGAAAAAAATTAATTGTTTATCGTAAAAGGAGTTGGGCTCAAACCTATACAAGGTTTGCTCTCTCCATTTGGAGTGTGGGTTGGAAGTGCTCATAAGTTTTGGAATAAAATTGTTCTGATCTCTTGTTCAAGCTCCTGTGGAATGGTTATACTTCCCTGTTGAATGTGTGGTGCATATTGGTGGCTAACGTTGCAGATTTGTGGATGCCAAAGTCGACTCAAGGAGACATAGAGGAGCAATCTTGCTACATTAGAAGAGGTTATGTGTGATAGACCCTACTCCTTAACTTCTTTGTTTCCTTTGTTTTAAAGAGAAAAACTTTATGCTTTTGACATCTCGAGAGTTATTGCATTAGTTGGAATCTTTAGGCAAAGCCAACCTTGCGTTGTCTTGAAAGTGGATCCCCTTACAGACCCTTTACTCCTTCAAATCTGTGATTTTTAGTTGCTAAATTAGGGCTGTTGTGGCACATCTTTGGCTATACAACCAGCTCCTAATCCTTCATAAGAATAGCCCTCTAAAGAAGCTAGCTTGACCCCATAGCCCAAAATAAAGTAAGGCACTAATCTTCTCTTTCAACCACCCAAAAATACAAAAATTATAATCTTTATTTTCTGTTTTTAGCAATCTGAAAATTACAACAGTTAAAACTTAAAACCCTTAAACAGATTGCCTTTTCAAGTCATTTGAGCCTCAAATATATACCCTAAACTTGACTTGATGATTGTAAAAGCAAATCTCAGATTTATAATGTTAAAAACTTGCTTGATTTGCTGATTTAGGCCTTGTTATATTGCTGTTTTATACTTCTGAAAAAGGCTATTTAAATCTGATCCTAAATTTGAAATCTAAAGTGTTATCTCAAAACCCTAGATCAGATCTAAACCTAGGCTCCTTTGCCCATTTATTCTACAACATCTTGAGCTTAGTTAACCATAAGGATCCCCCCCAAGACTAGAAATCATCTAGCCTAAAGAGAGAAAGACAAGACTACCTAGGCTCCTTTTCCCTAGATCAGATCTAAACCTAGGCTGCTTTGCCCCTTTATTCTACAATGTATTGAGCTTAGTTAACCATAGGGATTTCCCTCTAGACTAGAAATCATCTAGCCTTAAGAGAGAAAGACAATGGGTGGTTTGTCTAAGTTGCCCTTGGGGTCTCACAACTTGTGCTTTGGGACTTTACACCAAGTGAGAACCTAGGAGATAACAGAACCTTCAACGGCACCATGCCTATGTAACTTGTAGTGGGTTTCTGAAGAGTGGTCAAGCAAAGAAAAATCGAGTGGTGGGGCAGCCATCTAGCCCCCTTAGGCCTCATGATGACCTCTCTAAGGCCCACAAGCCAAAAGGTAGCAGTAAAGGTTGTCACTATCAGCATAAATGTCAATGGGATGGCCAATAAAGGAGACCAAAACAGCAATCTTGCAGAAAATCTCATGAACTCTTCATGCTAGGGTTTCTTTACTAGAAACCATTTTTTGTTTTGTTTTGATGTCAGTCCATTATGTTTGGCGTGGGTTTTGTATATGTATTATTTTTTGTTGCTATTGTTTAGCTCTTTAGTTATTTTGCTCTTTTATAGATTAGTGATCAAAGTTGCTTTTGCACTCCCAGTATGTACTTGCACTAGTCGTACTTCGGACTCTCGTTCACCTACTGTTGTGGTCCTCTGTTGGACATTAATAAAAGACTAAAAGTATATTATCTTATCTACATCAAGGCAAATCCCCTTCATTAAATGGGGATCCTAATCTCTCACTGGGCGTATTATTCTATCTAAGAATAACTCAATTTTACCTCGGTTTATTTTAGCTTGCACTTTGCCCTAGTAGGAGGAAGTCTTACTCACTGAGCTAGAATTGGTACTTAGAAGGTGATGAAAATTTAAGCAAAGATTAGAAACATTCCTTAGTGATGTTTTGTCCTTTTGTGTATTCTAATATTGGCTTGGGATCTTTTTCAGATATACTCTTTCTAGTTTACCCATTGAAATGTACAGTGAAGCTAGAATAAAGTCTTTGGGGAGTTTCAAAGAATGTATCTATTGACTGTAGCTGATAGCACACTTTGTTGTATGTGATGCATATCATTTTAGGTTTCAACATGGTTCTGGATGTTGTTCCATGTAAGGGATAATCTTGATCTTAAGCATTGGTCATAGGGTGATATAAAAGTGAGTTGATGGCCATTTGGGAACGTTGGTGATCATGCATTCAGTGCCTTGATCAAGCATATGAATGACCGTTTTATCTTTGAACTCGAATTGAACTAAATGTCCTCTTAAGACCACAAGTTATCCCAAGTTAAGGCCGAATCCTTAATTGCTTTGGCATTGCTACCTTGAGAACCATTTGGTATTGTGGTGCTCACTAACAAAGCTAAGAGTGTGCATAAAGGATCAAAAGTGTCCTTGATAGCATCATTTGTCGCTTATCAGACATTAATGGCATGTGAATTGTTTGTGAGTCCTTGTAGGGCATTGAAGTTATATACCCTATACATGGTTGGATGTGTTGTCAATAACGTGTACCCCTTAGTGTTCCCACAACTAGCAATAAACACTACTTAATGCCATATGTCCCTGCCTTAAAAGCATCAACCCTGTTTTATATATCTTGTCTTGTGCATTCTTTTAATTCAAAATTCCAATAGCTTCAGGGGTATCGTAATACCATTATCTACAGACTACTACAAAACCATCTTGACGTTGTGAGTGCCATACAGGGTTTGTAGCTTGAAATCTGTAAAACAAGATTAAGGGAGTACCCTTTCATATAATATCCAGGGTGTAACAAAAAATGAAACTCACTCCCTTTGCACTCTCCCGTGTTGTGTTACAACGAGCTGATGAAAGTTAATGGCTTCCCAATTGGAAGTTTGACTGCCAGCATGGGTAAGCCCTAGGGTGCATCCCCATTATTGTTAGTTCAGTAGTTCCAAATTGTGTACCTATATTTGGAGTTGTTAATATTATTGATAAAACCATTGGGTAAACTTTTTATTTTGTTGAATATATTTAAATTTTACATCCCATTGACTCCAGGGTAACAGAATATTCTATGCAGGTTAAGATTGCTGTGGCATACGTATAAAGCTGTTGCCTATTATAGATATTTATTTGAATGTATTTGGATTCCATTTACTTACATGGGCGTTGGGAACCAGATAGAACTCTTGTGAAAAAAATTATTTTGGATTTTAACCTGTATTTTTCCAGTTCATTTTCAGGTTTTTTACTTTCTATGTTTTCATGGAGTAAAACCCCAATTGAGTTCAGTCCAACTCAAATAGTAACCTTCTAAATGTCTTGTCAAAGTACACCAAATATTAAACCAGCAGACATCCACTTGTAACTTTATACATCCCTTCACAGTAATTTGCCCCAGTGTAGATCCATCTTAACGCTGGATCTATTAAGCACTGAGAGGGATCCGAAAGCAATTGAGATGCAAAAATTTTGGTGCTTAAAAATCCCAAGTTCAAATGGATCTACACTGCTGTATGTGTGTGTATATATATTAATACCTAGTATTATTTCCTTAAATGTTCTTTTTTACTTACTGATGTTAACTTCTTTTATATTTTGATTTATAAGCAAATATGCTGCACATCTCATCTATACTCAGCTATTATTCTTTTATTTTTTTAATATTATATTGGGCTGACTTGTGTCACATGTGACGGCAATATTAGGCACAAACATTACACATCTCCCTCATACTGGGCTATACAATGCATCTTGTTTCTCTAGGTGCCATGAATATTATATTGGGCCAACTTATACCACATGTCACATCAACCTTAGGCACAAACATTAAACATCTCCCTCATACTAAGCTATAGAATGCACCTTGCTTCTCAGAGTGCAACTTAAACAGAAAAGAATTCATCTTCTCAATCCATCACCTGGACGTCCTCTCTCCTCAAGGATTCCCCTTAAATTACTGAGCACCTTGATGGAATAAAGGGATACGGGGTTGGACACTTAAGAAAGCGTCCAACTTTGTATGCACACCTTACAGAGTTGATTTATATTTTACAACCTATTTCAATTTGTAAATAATTATTTTCTGTTAAACTTAACCATATTATTTTGTTCAAATTGTTACAAAGCTGCAAGAAGAACAAGGGTCAATGAAAAGAAACACAGGCCCTGTCCCCAATGGCAGCAACCTAAAGACAGCAATCGAGAAGCAGGAAGTCACAGCTGTTTAATCTGACAAGGTTTCCAAGCAACCATGACATCTAGAAAAGGAATTCAAGGGAACTACTTGTATCTCTCTGGATTATGAAATGTATGACACCTTCTTTTCATGAAAAACGAGGTAGCTGTGTGAATAAAGGGTCCCGTTTCATCATAATAATCACGTGTAGAGTCAGGGGTTCTGATGAGTGAGCATCAGAGAAGAGGACAGGCACATGCCTCCTCCCTCTCATCCACACAGCTCCTGCCTAAAACAGCAGGAGGCTTTCACTAGCACATATTGTTTGGAAATTGGCATGCTAGCAATAGAAAAAAGCGAGGCAACTGCGGTAGTGCTGAGAGATGAGCCCAGACACCTCTGGCACATAGCATGGAAGGGGAAACGGTTATTGCCTCATTTCAGCAGTGTATGGTACGTTTTCAGACCATAATAACGGGTTTCCAATGCAGAGTGCTTGTGGCGGGTAGAATCCGTTAGAATCCGTCTTCCTTTCCACAGTTGATACATTTGCAGAGAGCGATATCAGGACTGCACAGCATGGTGAGGGTGGTGCAACCCAATCTATTTGTAACTGATGAAGGATGCCCCGCTGAACGCTGAGATGCATCCAATCTCCAATAAAAATGCAATGGCATCTTACAGCACTGCGTTGTATTATTTTATTTATTTATTTATTCAATTTACCGATGATTGTGACCATGGGAGATGAGCTCTCCACAGCAATCTGATGGGGACGTTATATTGTGAGATGGTTTTTTATGTGGGTTTCTTTCGGCTTACGTTGCTCCATTGCATGTCAGACTGAAAGCTTGTAAAGGACAGAAAATTAACTTTAGAGATGGTTGTGAACCCCCCAGATGGTTTGTTAATGGGGTTTGCTGCAGCAGTTTGGTTCTTAGGGTTTTTTCTCTTGTAAGGGGTCTATGGCCTACCACTGTGTTTCTTGGTGAGACCTTTTTTTTACCAAATACTTCTGGTCAAAACTAGATGACATTTGAGGGGCAGAAACGTCTCACCACACAACCGAAGTCACCCTTCAGCTAAGAGGCCATGAGTGAGAATATCTGTTCCACCAGAGTCGCTCAAGACTTGCATTCACAAGCACGGGTGCAAACACAAGCATGAGCAGAAGCAAGTCACCGGAAAGACTTGACCCTAGTGGGGGCAATAACAGCACCCTGCTTTGACTGACCCAGCAAGCTACAGTTGACGGTGATCACCTATGCTCTGCACCATAGTAGTAAGATTCTAATATGAATACTAATTCAAATACAAAATATAAAACTAAAATATCCAGTATGACACCAATACCGAAACGCGAAACTTATAATAGCGATACCTACCATACCCCGTCTGTCTGCAATGGCGACGCTGATAAAACTTCTGTATGCGCAAACTAGTGAGCTTCCCGGCTGATAAAACTTCTGTATGCGCAAACTAGTGGGCTTCCCGGGAGGTGGGCAATTCGAAATCCATTTTTAATTAGCAGGGAGGTTCTATTTAAAATATATATATGCATGAAAGCTCAAAACTAAAAATATAGTTTTAAAATTTAATTCGATGTTGTCACACTTTCCCATAAATAAAGGTTTAAGGAAGTGGTACATTTCAAACACGGTTACCATTTCACACTTTTGGTTTTTTTTTAAATCAGCGATTGCTTTAAAGGGTGCAAAGACACTTTTGGTTTTTTTTAAATCAGCAATTGCTTTAAAGGGTGCAAAGACAGCCTCTTTATAAAATAAAATATTTATAAATATATTATTTAAAATATGTTGCATGTTATTTTATTTTTAAGTTAGTTTTTATATTAATATTTTATAAAAAAATTATAACTTTCTTTTAAAGGGTGCAAAGACAAGCTCTTTATAAAAAAATTTAATTATAAATATATTTTTAATATATGTTGAATGTTATTTTATTTTTAAGTTAGTTAGTTTTTATATTAATATTTTATAAAAAATTATAATTGTGGTTTACTAATAGAAACCATACCATAGTGAATTAGAGGAAAACCAAAGTTTAATGTCTAAACCAACATTTTAACTTTTATATATTTAAAATAAAACTTGAAAACAATAAAGCCTGTAAAAATGATTCGGAGATGATGGGAGGAGAAGTAGGTCAGGGTTTCTAGTGCGTGGAGCGAGAGTTCAAGGTTAAAGTTTCAAGAGTAAGTTGAAGGACAGTGGAGGACTCGAGGCAACGGGATAAGGTCATTGATGGAGCTAAAAAAGCTAGAGGTGTCAAAGCCTAATTCGGGGAAACAAGATTTGGATGTGGCGGCGAAAGAATTGGCCAAGCTGAAATCGTTCAAAGAAGCAGTGTCAGGGGGGTCCAGTCTGACACCCAAGGACGTCTAGGGGGCAGGAAGGGACAGTGGTAATCCTACCATGGAACAGCCCGCCTCGAAGACTAGGTCAGATCCCAAACACGAAAAAAGGTTAAAGAATGGTTGTCTAGCAAAGATAACAGAGAACCCACGATATGAAGACACATCACCTTGAATTGGAGAATATATCCAATATATGAAGGACCATGCGCTTATCAGAAAGTTCATGGGTATTTGGCCCTCGGAGAAGGCTCTCATGCTATGGGTAGAGTCGAGATGGAAATTCAAAGGCAACATGGACGTCAAACTGGGATCAAAAGGCTTTTTCACAGTAATTTTCATGTGCTTTGCAGATAGGAATAGAATTTGTTATGAAGGACCATCTTTTTTTAATTCTACGAGGTTGCACATAAGGTATTGAACCGAACGTTTTTCCCCTGAAAAAGAGGACTTCACTTCGACGTCAGTTTGGCTTAGATTATACTTGTTACCCCAAGAATTTTGGCACCCCAAAACCTGGAGGGAATAGGGAATACTATAGGATCCTTCGTGAAAATGTCAGAAATAACTAAGGCAACTAAATACACGTCCTATCTCAGGATTTGTGTCTACATGAATGTAGTCAGAGACTTGTCAAAATCCATAGTGATATCCTTTCAGGATGAGGATTGGACCCAAACAATATATTACGAACACATTATGTTGAGATGTCGAAAGTGCCATGAACACGATCATCTATTTAGAGATTCCCCAATAATGCAACCACAATACCAAATAAAGGGAAAGAGGTAAAGGATGGCGAGGGCTTCATCAAGATCCCCAACAAAAGAAAGGTAGGGAAAAAAGGAACTAAGCAACTGGGAGAAACCTCTAAGAAGGAATCCAGTAGTTTCCAAGCGTTAGCCAAGGAGGAACAATAGACATAAAGGGGGAAAGAAACATATCCATGCCCAAAAGACCCAGCTCAAGGGTCAGACCTAGGAGCAAGGACGCAGGAGGAGATTGTAACACACCCGAGCCCTAAGTACCCTTTCTAGGGATGGGGTATCAAAATTTCACTTACTTTAGTCGTCTCGAATCATCTCTCTGAGATCTCCATTTTCTTATACTCAACCGTAGCTCTCTAACGACTACTACCATACTCAAAACCGAGCTCTGGATTACAAGTTATGGCCTCTCGAAGTTCTTTGTGCATTATCATACATGGGCCACGTGGCTCCACCTCATTCGTATCGTCCCCAAGTTTCTACATCCACGGGGAAGGTTCATCCATCGTCCAATCCAACAACGGGACTTGATCCTTATCTAACACACAAGCTAGAGAGGAATTCAGCGTTCGACTGTTCGGCGTTGAACGTCCCTTTTTCTTTCTGCATGCATGTTCTTTGAAGTCCCGAACTCGCGAAGGAACCCAAAATCTCTCCACATGGCTCCGGCCTTCGGGCCTTTCAACTTACCCATGACATGGCATCCCAAACCTCTGAAGTCTCGAAGTTCCAGACCCCCGAAGGGTCCACCCTCACACGTCGTGACATGCTAAACGCGGAGGCAAGGACAAGTGGGTCCCGAGCATTCCACTCACCAAGTGGGCCAAGTAATCAAGTTCCAGGAGTACACACGGTAAGGCAGAGATGACACGTGGCCCCTACAGGGGTGACATGTGTCATGTTTTAATGGGCACATATGGTCTTTGAAACGTACGAATCCAGGTGACACGTGTCACATCAAACATGAGTCCAAGTCACCCTAAGTGACGTCAATGTGCCATGTCACCCCAGACTGGTATCCTTCCAAGCCCTTCGATCTCACGGTCAAGGTGTGTCCATGTAACCCCTAGATCTACGACCTATGTTACTTCATAACTTCGACATTCGGGGGATCTGTGGCATGACTTCCTCCTTGCTCCCGGAGTGGTCGGTGTCGCGCTGACCATGGTCTAGATCTAACGGTCGGGGAGATCCTGAAGGGTCCCTAAATCTATGGTCCTCGTCACTTCACAGCTTCAGCCTTCGAGGTTTCAGCGTTATGGCCGCTCCGCTCTCCCGAAGCAGGACTTCGCTGAAGTACCGTACACGAGTCCCTCTAGTGTTTGATCGGATGGTTAAGAGGGGTTCCTAACGGACTCCCCAGATCCACGACTCTCATCACTTCGCAACTTCGGCGTTCGGGGAGTTTGGTGCTATCACATCTATGTTCTTCTGAAGTAGGACTTCGTCGGACTTACCTTGACATAGATCCAATGGCCAAGGGGACTCCCGAATACCCTCGGATCTGTGGCTTGTGTTACTTCGTGATTGATGAATGATTCAAGGTTTAACAGTGGGCAGGTCTATCTGCCACCATTAGGGAGACCGCCCAACATCAGTCAACCTCGTGGGTAATCATAACAACCAGTTGCCTTCGGTTGATTTACAACAGTAGGGTCGTAATACTCCAGAGCTCCGAACTCCTGGAGTTCCGAAGCTGGAAAGGCTTAGCTCCTTTCGGGCCTAGCCCAAGGTTCCCAGGCCTTGGTCACATGGGTCCTTTGAAAACTCTTATGGGCTACGCGCTAATCTCTTAGTCGTGAATTGGTTAAGGACACGGGCATAAACCCTTGGTCACACGAGTGAAAGGTCTGAAGGAGGCACCCTCCTTCCATAGGGCTTGAACTTAGTTTTCCTGCAAAGGTAGATTCTAGAGGTCGGAAAAACTTATGCATCCTAGTAAATCCTTCCTTGATACTCTTGCAAACTTACATCCCATAGCTCTCTAGCTGCTAAGTTGAGGCAAGCAAAAGACCATTCAAAATCATAGGTTCACAGAGAGACAATACATATTTCTACCTTAAACATTCAATACAAAACTTAGTCATAGACATATAAATATCTTCAATCATCATTTCCATTTTAATATAATGAGTATGAAAATACTTATCAGAAAACCAGAAATCGTGAAGCGACTACTGAAAGGGGTGCTTGTTTCCACCCAACCATAGGCACAACCACTCCTGACGGATTTACCGCTTCCCACCCCTAAGTTAGACCACGATACTCTGAGAGAGACTCTTTCTTCTTAATCAACGACAATCATGGACAGAGGTTACTCTCCTCCTCCCACAGGATCTTGGCCAACGGTTTTCTTTGTACAAAGCAAGGAGGTCTGCACGAGTACTTCCACAGTGACTCGTCAGCCTTGTTTATTAGCTTGTAACAAAAACCATGCCATCCACCTCTTGCACCCAAAACAAGCTTATTTCTCAGTTCTTCCTCAAACTCGAGAGCTGCAAGCGCTCTTTTCTCTTCTCGAGATTGGTCTCTCGACTCTGCTTCCTTGCGTAGATCTGCCTCTTCCCACGAATTACCTCTTTTCTTACCTTCCTCAACAAGGTTGCGTGGGTCTGAATCCCCAGCTCATGGTCAGATTTGGAAGTCTTGCATATGGGTACTCTGCCCCTTCTCCTCGTTAACTCTTGAGGAGGACTCTTCCAACTACTAGTCTGACTGGTAATTCATTTATGGGTCAGAAGATTGTTCTGAGTTTGAGTCATTAAATCCAGTAAGGTATTGGTTTGGTGGGGGGCCATCACAACCATTTTTTGTTCCCCTCACCATATCTCTCATAACATCATGGTCTCTCTTGGCAAACCCACCTTTCAGCGGTTATGCAACACTATCCATTTTCTATTAATAATAGAAAATACATACATTGACCTTTTATAACAAAAAGGTTCATCAAATCCAACATTCACACATATCTAGTCTTACATAGTCTCTTGGCCAGTTATAGTTATATTTACAAACTAGGGGAAACCTGGGTATTACAATCCCCTCCCCCTTAAAGGAACATCGTCCTCAATGTTCTATTTGCCGATGTGATTTGTATTTATAGAAGTAAACAAAAATGGGTATGCATGTTTCATGGAATCCTTCATTTCCCATGTAGCCTCATCTGGGCCAAAGTGTTTCCACTGCACCTTGACCTGTGCAATGGTTATTTTCTTGAGTGGGGTTTCCTTCCTGTCTATTATGCATTGTGGTTCTGGCAGGAATTCTCCCTCTAGTTCCACCTGAATCACAGACCAGTCAATTATATGATTAGAATCATGTACATATTTCTTCAATAATGAAACATGGAAAACATTATGTGCCTTCACTGTGGGAGGAAGCGCTAATCTATAGGCTACAGGTCCCACTCTATCCAAAATTTCAAAGGGTCCACAATACCTAGGTGCCAGCTTGGCACAAGCTCCCATTCTCAAGGATCTTTTCCTGGGTCTAACTCGAAGGTACACATGATCTCCTCTTTTGAACTCTCTAGGAGTCATGTTTCTGTCTGCAAAGCTTTTTTGTCTATCTTGAGCCACTTTCAGATTCTACTTTATCTGAATTACTTGTTGTTCCATTTCTTTCAGCATGTCTGGCCCGATTGTAATTCTATCTACTGGGTTATCCTAGTTGATTGGAATCTTGCATTGTCTACCATAGAGGGCCTCAAAAGGGCTCATCTTCAATGACTCTTGATAGCCATTGTTGTAGGCAAACTCTACCAGTGGTAGGTAGTCTTCCCACTTCTTAAACTGATGCATTACATGCATCCTTAACATGTCCTCTAACACTTGGCTTACCCTCTCTGTTTGTCCATCAGTTTGAGGGTGATAGGTTGTGCTAAATAGCAATTTAGTTTCAAAACCAGCAAAAAAAGATTTTCAAAAGCTTGAAGTAAATTTTGTATCTCTATCAGATATGATCTCCTTAGGCATGCCATGCAGCCTAAATATTTCTTTCATGAAAATACTAGCAATATCTATTGCCTTGCAAATTGACTTGACGAGAATGAAGTGAGCAACCTTGCTCAATTTGTCCACAACTACCATAATGGCATCATTATGTTTGGCGGATTTTGGTAATCTTGTGATGAAATCCATGGATATGGTTTCCCATTTCCATTATGGGATTGGTAGGGATTGCAACAACCCTATTGGATGTCGATGTTCTGCCTTAACCTACTGACATTCTAAACATTTAGCAAAGTAATCGGCTATGTCCTTCTTCAGTATGGGCCAATAAAACAGTTTCCTATTGGTTGTGATCATCTTCTGATAACCAGGATGACTAGTATATGGTCTTTTGTGTATTTCATCCATCATGAACCTCTTCAAGTCGTCACAGTTTGGAATATACAACCTACCTTTGTAAGTTAGCATGCCATCATTCAACAATTGATAACCTTCATATTTCAGCCATGTGGGCTCTTGTTTAAGTACGATTTTACAGTCTCGAAAAATGCATCTGCTTCTTGTGCACTCTTGACTCTCTCCCTGACATTTGTTTCATAGGTGCTTACAATTGCCAAGTGAATCACTTTCATACTTCTGTTGAGGGCATCAACCACCCTATTTTATTTCCCTTTGATATGTTTGATTTCAAAATCAAACTCACTAAGGAGAGCCATCCATCTAGCTTGTATAGTATTGAGTTTTGGTTGATCAAACAAATACCTCAACGCACTATGGTCTGTCATAAGCATAAATCTTCTACCCAGGAGGTAATGCCTCCACATTTTTAAAGCATGCACTATGGAAGTCAATTCTAGATCATGGGTGACATACTTGATTTCATGCTCATTCAATTTTCTGGATTCGTAGCAAATTACATGGTCTTCTTGCATAAGGAATCCTCTAAGTCCTTCCTTGCATCCATCTATACACACAAGGAAGTCCTTGTTTGGATCTGCAATATTCAACACATGTGCATTGGCTAGAAGGCATTTCAGCTCTTGGAATCTCTCTTCACATTTTGATGTCCAAAGGAATTTAACTCCCTTTTTCTGAAGGGAAGTGATTGGGCAACCAATTTTGGAGAATCCTTTTATTAACCTCCGATAGTATCCTGCTAGGCCCATAGAGGATATGGTATCAGATACATCCTTTGGTCTAGGCCAATCCATAATGGCTTTGATCTTGTCAAGATCAATTGCCACCCCTTCTTCAGAAATAACATGGCTTAAGTAATGGACTTGTTTCTGGAAAAAGTCACACTTACTAAACTTAGCATAGAGTTGATGTTCTCTTAGTACTTGAAGTACTAGCTTAAGATGTTCTTCATGCTCTTCCCTATTCTTGGAATAGATTAGGATATCATCAATGAAAACCAATACAAATCTGTCTAAGAACTTACTGAGTACATTATTCATTAAGCACATAAAAGTGGTTGGTGCATTGGTTAGCCCAAATGGCACCACCACAAATTCATAGTGACCATATCTCGTCATAAAGGTTGTTTTGTGGATGTCTTCATCCTTAATTTGGACCTGATGGTATCCAGACCTCAAGTCAATCTTGGAGAAAACTGTAGCACCCCTTAATTGGTCAAACAAGTCATCGATCCTTGGCAAGGGATGTTGGGCAATTCAATTGCTTAAATTTATTTCATTTAATTATCAACCAGGGATGTTTGTAAGCTTGTGATGATGCCAGCAAAATATATGCAGGAGTAGGCATCTAACTCCAATCTAAGAAAATTCAATCAAATCTTAACTCTTTCATTTCACTTAATAAGACTTAGTTGTTGTAGGAAAGAAAACAATAGCTCCCTTACAGGAGGTCCTCTCATGATGTTTTACAAAACCTATCAACAATCGAGATCATCAAGTAAACACTCATGCATTGAAAATAAATACACTTAAAAAGGCTTAGTTGTTGTAGGCATGAAAACAATAGCTCCCTTACAGGAGGTCTTCTCGTAATGTTTCAAATAACCTATCAACAATCAAGATCATC
>SNQJ01S0000602.1:479535-499121 GCA_010110895.2 Picea sitchensis
TAATTCTAATAAAAACAATAAAGCATATAAACCTATTCAAAGCATTAGAACAAGAAGAAAATGATACTATGATCTATTTGGAGTGAGCTCAATTCTCCCAAGAACAAAGTAACACATAAACTAAAGAATTCTAAATTTAAACTAGAGAATGGAAACTGATGTGAAAATAAAGCTTGATTCTTATTCCATCATAAGTTGGACACAATGCTCCAGGAGTCCTCTCTTTGAAATGGAGGAGGCACTCCTATTTATACAAAAATTTAAGATAACTTAGATCCACAAATCTCTCCTAGATCCACAAATGTCTCATTTGGTTACAACCATGTGCTCACACATATCAAGTGATATCTCTACAAATCCTCTCACAAATCTCTCTTTCATTGTTAATCTCCATCCAAGATACTTGAGTAAATCTCCAAATTTTCATCAAATCTTCAAGGGGTTGAAGAGGATTCGAATTTGAGGCTTGATGGTCAAATTTGACTTGGTTGGAGTCTTCAAATACACCTGTAAACATCATGAAACTCATCCCACTTTCATATATAAGTGTAAACATGTCATTTTCCCAATATTTAATCATAAATTCACTCAAACACACTAAAATAGATGCATTGGAAAATAATATGTATAAAACCCATGTAATCATGAAAATGGTTTAATGTAAGGGTATGGGAAAGTGAAAATATGGTTAAAACTGAAGTGAAAGTGAATTGAAAGTGAAGTGAAAGGTTGGTAAAAAGATGGTACTTTGGCGACCCAACAAGGGATACTTGTTCTTAAAGGTCATCTTATTGAGTTTCCTATAGTCTATGCACAACCTAAGTGTGTCATCTTTCTTTTTCACAAACAAGGTTGGTGCTCCCCATGGAGACACACTAGGTTGAATGTAGCCTTTGTCCATCATTTCCTTTAATAGAGCTCAACCAACTCTGGTGTACTCATTCTATAGGGTGTTCTAGACATTGGCACCGCTCATGGTGCAAGCTCTATTGAAAAGTCAATATCTCTTCTTGGAGGTAGACCTGGTACCTCTTCTAGTAACACATCTTTATACTCTCCTAATATGGGATGGTCTTCTAGGCTTGGTTTGTTGTTCTCAATAGAGTCCAACACTTGTATTGCATATAAAGGGCATCCTTTTCTGCAATACCTCTTCACATGAAGGGCTGATATTTGTCTCACTGAGACAGGCTTTTGAATCCCTTGTAGGGTTACCTTTCTCCCTTCTTCATCTTCACACTCCAAAATTTTATTGTAACAGTCCAAATTGGTTTTATGGGCAGCCAACCAGACCATGACAATCAACAGGTCATAAGATCCTAAAGGGAGTAAGTTTAAGATTGCTTGGGTTGGTAATCCACTCATAACGAATTGGCATGTTGGTATGACCTTTGTTACTTTTCTTTTGGCTCCAGTGGCTAGTTGTACCAACCATGATTTAACATGTTTAACTTGTTGCAATTTTCATTTCTCAACAGTTTGAGGGGTAACATAACTCAAATTAGAACCAGGTTCAATTAAAATGGAAACTAGATGGTTGGCAATCATACCTTCCATATCCACCACTGAAGCTTGGTGGTCGGCTTGTCTATTATCCAAGGCTGCATAAATCTGTGGCATGCTCCTAGCCACATCATTGACTGTGGTAGCCTCTTGGACGTTGTAGACCCTCCTATTGTTCTGTTGCCTATATGGGCAGTCTCTCAACAAATGTTCTTCTCCACAACCCCAACATTTCAAGGGTTCTCTCTTTGTGTTATAAGTCTTACCTGAGGCTGCTCCAAAGGGTTTATTTCCACTCTAAGAGGGGAAATTTTGTTGGTATACACTTTTAGTAGGAAGGCTCATCTTAGAACCCTTCCCATAGTTCTTAAATCTTGAGGATTTAAACCCATTTTTCTTGAATCCCGAAGTACTTTTCTTCTTTCAGTCCTCATGAGGTTTTGTCTTATTCTTGAATTGCTCATAGGAATACCCTGCCTTCTGGATAGTATCTTCTAAGGTCTTTGGCTCATCAAATTAAATTCTGTTCCAGAAGTACTGAGGCAGTCCACTAATAAATCGTTGCATCTTTACCTTTTCATCCTTTATGTAGGGCACATACCTTATCATCTCAAGGAAATTATTGATATATTCATCTACGGTGAGTTGTCCCAACTTGCGTTCATAGAACTCCTTGGTTTTCCCATCAAAGTATTTCTCTGACAGATACTTATTCTTGAAGTATTTCTCAAATTGTTTCCATGACAAGTCGTTCTCATCGAATCCTTTCACATTCCTAAGGTCCTCCCGCCAAATGGAGGCTTTTCCATTCAGGTTAAAAATGGTTATTTGAACCTTTAAATTTTCAGAGTAGTCATGGATTCTGAAGTACTTCTTCAAGCCAAGCAGCCAAACTTCTGCTTCTTCCCCCTTCTTAATTTCTCCATCGAAAGTGGGTGGTTTGGCTTTCTTGAACTCTTAAGGGTCATGACTCTTGGAATGTTTCCTCTTCTTTATTTTCCTTTGGGAATGTAAACTAGTTTTGCTACTAGAATATTCCTTAGAGTTGTCAGTTTCCTCACCAGAGGATTCTTTCGATGAGTCTCCCTTGGCTCCATGTTGGGCCTTTTTTGAGGTGCTTCTCTTGGTGTGGCCACTTTCAGGGCCATGCTTTTGTATCTCAGGTGGACTTTGGGCTTTCTTCGTATGATGTATGTCCACATGATTGGTTGTTGGTCCATGTTGTAGTTGTCTTTGTATATATGATAAGCTTTGCAACAAGAGTGCATTAATTTCAGTTTGCTTCTCTTGCTCTTTTATCAACCTTTCATTGTGAGCTTTACAACTCTATAATTCTGTCATGAGGCTTCTTACAGTTTTAGCCAAATCTGGAAGGGTTTCCACTACCCTCCTTTCATCGGATTCTTCCTCTCTATTGTGGGAGCTTTCCCCCAATTCATGGCGTGTCACCATCCTTTATGTTGTAGTTTTCTTGCGGTCCACTGACTGCTTGAATGTCGATAAGAAAATTTCTGTTAGTTAATGATCTACTAGTTTATGAACAACACATAGTTCAATTTTTTTTTTCAAAACACACACAACAGTAGAAAGTTTCATTCCTTTCTTCAGTAAAGGCTTAACTAAGCCTCTTAAGAATGGGGTAAGATAGGGTGTTACCCTTAAAAGTTCTCTAATGAGATTTTTAAGCGGTTCGTTCATGAGCCCAAGAAGTCCAAGTGTTGTAACCATGCTCTGATACCAATTTGTAACACACCCAAGCCCTAAGTACCCTTTCTAGGGATGGGCATAAAAATTTCACTTACTTTAGTCGTCTCGAATCATCTCTTCGAGATCTCCATTCTCTTCTACTCAATTGTAGCTCTCTCACGACTACTACCAGATTCAAAACCGAGCTTTGGATTGCAAGTTATGGCCTCCCAAAGTTCTTCAAGCAATATCATACATGGGCCATGTGGCTCCACCTCATTCGTACCGTCCCCAAGTTCCTACATCCACGGGGAAGGTTCATCCATCGTCCAATCCAACAATGGGACTTGATCCTTATCTAACACACAGGCTAGAGAGGAATTTGACATTCGACGTTGAATGTCCCTTTTTCATTCTGCACGCATGTTAGCTAGAGCCCTGAATTCCCGAACTCATGAAGGAGCCTGAAATCTCTTCATGTGGCTCCAACCTTCAGGCCTTTCAAATTACCCACGACACGACATCCCAAACCTCTGGAGTCCTGAAGTTCCGGACTTCCGAAGGGTCCATCGTCACACATGGTGACATGCTAAACGTGGAGGCAAGGATAGGTGGGTCCCGAGCATTCCACTCACCAAGTGGGCCAAGTAAGCAAGTGCCAGAGGTACACGCGGCAAGGCATAGATGACACGTGGCCCCGATAGGGGTGACATGTGTCACGTTTTAATGGGCACATAGGGTCTTTGAAACATACGAATCCAAGTGACACATGGCACATCAAACGTGGGTCCACATCAAACTGGTAGCCTTCCAAGCCCTTCGATCTCACGGTCAAGGTGTGTCCATGTAACCCTTGGATCTACGCCCTTCGTTACTTCATAACTTCAACATTCGATGGATCTGTGGTATGACTTCCTCCTTGCTCCTAGAGTGGTCAACATCGAGCTAACCATGGTCTAGATCTAACGGTCGAGGAGATCCCGAAGGGTCCCTAGATCTACGGTCCTCGTCACTTCGCAACTTCGGCCTTTGGGGTTTCGACGCTATTGTCACTCTGCTCTCCCGAAGCAGGACTTCGCCGAAGTACCATACACGGGTCCCTCCACTATTCAATCGGACGGTTAAGAGGGGTTCGTAACGGATTCCCCAGATCCACGACTCTCATCACTTCATAACTTCGGCGTTCGGGGAGTTTGGTGTTATCACATCATTGTTCTCTTGAAGTAGGACTTCGTCGAACTTACCTCGGCGTAGATCCAACGACCAAGCGGACTCCCGAATACCTTCATATATGTGTCTCACGTTACTTCATGATTGATGAATGGTTCAAGGTTTAACGGTGGGGCAGGTTTCATCTGCCATCGTTAGGGAAACCACCCAACGTCGGTCAACTTCGTGGGTAACCATAATGACCAATTGCCTTTGGTCGGTTTACAATGGTAGGGTCATAATACTCCAGAGCTCTGAACTCCCGGAGTTCTGAAGTTGGAAAGGCTTAGCTCCTTTCGGGCCTAGCGCAAGGTTCTGAGGCCTTGGTCACATGGGTCCTTCGAAAACTCTCGTGGGCTACGCGTTAATATCTTAGCCGCGAATTGGTTAAGGACATGGACATGAGCCCATGGTCACACGAGTGAAAGGTCTGAAGGAGGCGCCCTCCTTCCATAGGGTTTGAACTTAGTATTCCCTTGAAGGTAGATTCTAGAGGTTGACATGACTTAAGCATCCCAGTAAATCCTTCCCCGACACTCTTGTAGACTTACATCCCATAACTCTCTAGCTGCTAAGCTAAGGCAAGCAGAAGACCACTCAAAAGCATAGGTTCACAGAGAGACAATACATATTTCTACCTTAAACATTCAATACAAAACTCAGTCATAGACATATAAATATCTTCAATCATCATTTCCATTTTAATACACTGAGTATGAAAATACTTATCAGAAAACTAGAAATCGTGAAATGACTATTGAAAGGGGTGCTTGTTTCCACCCAACCCTAGGCACAACCACTCCTGACGGATTTACCACTGGCCACCCTTGAGCTAGACCATGATGCTCTGATAGAGACTCTTTCTTCTTAATCAACGACAGTCAGGGACACAGGTTACTCTCCTCCTCCCACATGATCTTGGCCACCGGTTTTCTCTGTACCAACCAAGGAGGTTTGCGTGAGTACTTCCATAGTCACTTGTCAGTCTCGTTTATTAGCTTGTAACGAAAACCCTGCCAACCACTTCTTGCACCCAGAACGAGCTTATTTATCAGTTCTTCCTCGAACCCAAGAGATGCAAGCACTCTTTTCTCTTCTTGAGATTGGTCTCTCGACTCTGCTTCCTCCCGCAGATCTGCCTCTCACATGAATTACCTCTTTTCTTTCCTTCCTCGACAAGGTTGTGTGGGTATGAATCCCCAACTCGTGGTTAGGTTTGAAAGTCTTGCAGATGGGTACTCTCCCCCATCTCCTCATTAACTCTTGAGGAGGACTCTTCCAACTACCAGTCTGACTGATAATTCATTTTTGGGTCAGAGGAATGTTCTGAGTCTGAGTCATTAAATCCAGTAAGGTACTGGTTTGGTGGGGGGTCATTTCAACCATTTATGGTTCCCCTCACCATATCTCTCATAGCATCATGGTCTTTATTGGCAACCCCCCCTTTCAGCAGTTGTGCAACACTATCCATTTTCTATTAATAACAAAAAATACATACATTGACCTTTTATAACAAAAGGTTCATCGAATCCAACATTCACACGTATCTAATCTGCCATAGTCTCTTGGCCAGTTATAGTTATATTTACAAACTGGGGGAAACATGGGTATTATAGAGATATCGAAGCGTCACTGAACATAGCAAAGCAAGATTATCACCCCCATCTCGGAAGGGGAAATAATAATGCAGGAGTTGGAAGACACAGAAGGATCACAAGAAGAAGCAGAGGAGGAGGATGAAGATCCGAATATGGATTTGGAAGATGTGGAGGTGGACATCAAAGCTCTCATGGAAGTTCATGGGGAACATGAAATAAATAAGATGCAACTTGGCCAACTTCGGAAACTTCATTGAGAATTAAAGAAAGGGAAATAAAAAAACAACAGTCAGGAGAATCTAGCGACGTTTGCACGTAGCTTGGACATCAAGATCAATCCTCTGAAAAACCAAAAAAAAACTATCGGGGAGGAAAAAAAGAAGAGGACACAAACCCCACAAGCAAGTTTTGGAAGAAACAGGGGCCCTGGTGATAAATTCTGGCCAAGACTTAGGCCTTCCGGACAAGTACTTATGTTGGATTACTGAGAGGGGGGTTGAATCAGTAATAGAGCAATATAATCCTTTTCACCATAAAATGCAAGTGTTATATCAACGTAGCATTATCATCCAATAGTTGTAGAGTAAATAAACAATGAACAAATAAGCAATCACACACAGACACAATACACCAGTGTTTTACGTGGAAACCCAAAGCGAGAGAAAACCACGTAATGTTTTTTCTTATATGTCTTTAAGAATTACATTCATTGGAAACACCAACTTCCTTTGTTTCCTAGCTGCAACTGGAAGGAGGCTCCAACCCCCTAGTTTCTCAGGATACAACCTGAGGGAAGCTCCAACTCCCCAATTCTTTGGCTACAACCAGAAGGAGGCTACAACCCCCTATGTTCTTCGGCTACAACCAAAAGGTGGCTACAACCACCTGTCCTTGCCCTGTCCAACTGCCCTGGTATATAA
Source organism: Picea sitchensis (assembly GCA_010110895.2). NCBI lineage: Eukaryota > Viridiplantae > Streptophyta > Pinopsida > Pinales > Pinaceae > Picea > Picea sitchensis. Next base: position 486,452 of record SNQJ01S0000602.1, read on the forward strand.
GTATAATGATGGAACCATTATCACACTATCACTATGAGATATAATGTTGTACATCTGTACCAATCAACCTACACCAAACAACATGTACCAATAACCTGAATGCATCAACCATGCATCAACCTGTACCTCAACCTGTACCATAAACAAGTGCATCAACCATGCACCAACTTGTACCAAACAACCTGTAATCAACCTGTACCATGAATAAGTGCATCAACCATGCACCAAACCTGTACGAATAACTTATCACAACAACATGTCCAAAAAACCTATCACAACGACCTGTCTCATCAATCTTATCAACAAAATCAGATCTACTCACCAAGACAACTCTCAAAGATGTGCATCAACCAAGCATAACACAACAACTCATAATAATCACCAAGATCAATATGTGCTTTTAATAATATACCAATACAAGTATGCTACATCATCCATAAACCATGTGTCAATGATACTACTAACAAGTGCCTCCAACCATGCACCAAGTATGTATCAATCATGTATCAACTACTCATCAACTATGACTCATCAATATGTACCAACACCATTAACTATACATCTCATGTATGTGCCAACTCATCAACTACTTGTCTCAACCATACCTGCAAACCTTCCTTAACTTTAACAACAAGAGACTAACATTTTCATCAAACTTTACTTTAGTCTCACATGACTAGTTTTGGATTAGTCAACAACCCTAACTTGAAATAATCATAACTATGTACCTGTAATGAATAGAGATCTGAAAATAATACACAATGTTCTTCAGTGTGTTTTATGCAATTCCTCCAGGTGTCACTACTTGGAACCTCTCAGAAAAGGAGTTATAGCAAAAATGGCATACCTTGTTGAATTTTGGCTTATTTTAGAGAGTGAACTTGTAGAGCTTGCCCTGCACAGAATATTTGTTGTATGGATTTGAAAATTGTACATAGAATACTACATAATGTACTCTAACCAATACATTTTGTCCTACTGAATTTGGATTTGCTATGAAGAAGTTATGATGTTTTTACCCGAAACACCTGTTTTAGACTAGTTTCAGGACTAGCCACAAACTCTATTTTCCACGGAGTGTAACTCCAAAAATACAATGACCCACAAGCTGAAATTCTTACCACAACTACTTGGATATGTTTCCTCAATGGCCTCCCAATTTCATAGTCTGAATCATTCTAGAAAAAACGTTATTGCGAAAATGGTGAGATGACCTATAAATAATAATAATAATAATAATAATTCATTTTTAAGGTCACGACCAAGCCAGACACCTAATTGGTGTATGAGACCCCCTTGTTTATGGGACAAGGGACCCCCTCCACCCAACGATTTCACTGGTAAAGTCTACGGAGGTATACATACCCTACCCCCCTCTGGATTTGAACTTGTGACCTCTTAAGAGGAAACACATGTTCTTAACCATTAGGCCCACTTAGGCTGTATTTATCAAAGCATCATCAAAAGAATTTGTCCTCTCTTGAATTCCGGATTTCTTTACTTCACCTTCCCTCTGAAATTCGGCTTAGATATCCTTTGGTTACCTCAGTCACTTGTAGATATTCAATATGCTCAAGTGTGATTAAAATGAGAGGCCTTGCCTCTTATTTATACTTTCATGTAGCTTCCTCAAGGGGTTACATTTTAACCATCTTAACCCAATTTCGTTATTTTAGGGCTAACCCACTTCTAACCACTTTCCATAATTAGAAAGTTCTTCATTTACTTTATTATTTAAATAATCCTCTTTGACTTTGTCACTTCACTTTATTATTTAAATAATCCTCTTAATCCTATTTGACTTTGTCACTTCACTTTATTATTTAAATAATCCTTTTCGACTTTGCCACTTCACTTTATTATTTAAATAATTTCTTCTTTGCAAGCACTTTGACTTCTTTGACCTTTTGGGGCTTCAAGCCAACATATGAGGGTCCTCCAAATTCATAAGGCCATAACTCTCAAACCGTGAGGAGTTATGTGACGTTCCACATACCACCTCAAATTGCATGACATGTACTATCCATCTAGAATAGTCTTACCTACAAATATATCCAAACTCATACCATTATACATCAAACAAACTTGGGTCCATTACCCAAACCTTTGTGCTACCAGAATTCGCTACTGGACTTTCTCCAAGGGTTGACATCAATCTACAATATCACTCTCCAATGGTTGACATCAATGACAACCAACAATCCATACCAACTGTCCATCAACCTAAGCCAACTGTCTGACAACTTCTCCTCTCAACCTAAATGTTAATGATGAAGGTAATTTCATGGAATATGTGAGGCTTAAATGCAACATCTAAACACACAATTTTGAAGAAAAAGCTAACCCAATAAAAAGTAGATTTCATAATGTTGTAAGAAACTAAGTGTGATAGGGACTCAATGAACAAGATAGCAAAAAAAGTGTGGAAAAACAGTAAAATGGAATGTATCAAAGTAGAAGGGGCCTTAAGAGGGCTGACAATCCTTTGGAATCCAGACTACTTCAAGATTGAGAGTGTGCTCCAACATCCTAGAATCTTGTCAGTTCACTTTCATAACCTTAGTTTGGGAGATCATGTTTATATCTTGAATGCTTATGACCCCTCGAACCAGGAAGTGAAAAGAGACTTCCTAAAGTCTTTTGATCAATTGGGTATTCAATTGCAAGAACAACAATAGATTATAGGGGGAGATTTCAACCTCATCAAGTCGCTGGAAGAAAATAAAGGAGGGGTAAGGAAACTAGACGCAGAGAGTAAATTGCTCAAGGAAAGTATAGATAAGTTAAAAATTGTGGATCTCCTAACCCAAGGAGGTAAATTAACCTCGAACAACATAAGAGGGGGTTTGAAATAGGTGGTGAAAAGATTGGATAGATACCTAGTTTCAGAGATTTTCTTCCAATCCATTCATGGGCTGATAGCAGAAATAATTCCCTCATATGGATTTGAATTGTTCTCAACCCCAAGACCAAATCTCTTCATATTTGAAAAAACTTGGCTTAGACACCCAGACTTCAAGCCAATGATATCAATTTGGTGGAATAGTCAACCAAATATCCATGGTACCCAATTGCACCAATGCCAACAAAGATTGAAATATACTAAAGCTTGCATCAAGAAATGGAATAAAGAATTCTTTTGCAACATCCAAGAGGAAAGGAGAAATCTAGAGAAAAAAATGGAGGAGCTCCAACATCATGTAGTTCTCTAGGGGTTATCGTAGGAGCTCAAATTAAAGGAAGATCAACTAAAACATGAAATTAATGAAAGAGATAATCAGGAAGATATACTGATTTGTCAAAAATCTCGAGTCCAATGATTGCAGGAGGGGTACAAAAAATACCAAGTTCTTCCATAATTCACTCCTCTCGAGAAGAAGTCAGAATTGTATTGCGTCCCTGCAAACAAAAGAAGGAACTGTAGTGGAGGAACACAAAGAGATAGATAAAGAGTTGATCAACCATTAAAATAGATTATTCTCAGAGCCATATGGGTATAGGAGGGAAGCCACCCTCCAAATCACACATTTTATCCCCAAAATAATCTCCCCAAAACAAAATAGCAATATTATGCATCAGATGACCTTGGAGGAAGTCGAGGAGGTGGTTATGGATATGCCAGTCGGAAAGGTCTCGAGTCCGGATTGGTTCACATCATATTTCTTCAAAGAATGTTGGAATATATTAGGTAGAGATGTGTGGGCGGTGGTGGAAGAATCCAGAAGGGCTTGATCAATCCTACACGATTTCAATGCTACCTTCCCGGCTTTAATCCCTAAGGAAAGAGACGTTCGCTCGATAGATAAATTTCGCCCGATTTCCATATGCAATGTAATTTACAAGATCATGACTAAAATAATTGCAAACAGACTGAAAACTCTCCTGCAAGCAATCATTTCTCAGGAACAAGGAGGATTTGTGGAGGGAAGACAAATCTCGGATGGAATAATAGTTGCCCATGAATCCATCCACTCTCTTAAAACAAGTGGTCAGTCGGGAATGATGATAAAGTTGGACCTAGCTAAAGCTTATGACAGGATTAACTGGGAATTTCTATGTGAAATCTTGAGGACATTCGACTTCAACCTGGAATGGATCTGCGGTCTGATTTCCTCGACCTTATTTTCTATCCTGGTTAATGGGTTCTCCTCGACCACCTTCAAAGCTTCCAGAGGAATTCGACAGGGGGATCCCCTTTCTATTTCTTATATGTTTATTATTCTGGCAAAAAGATTGGAGAGGTTTATTAAGTAGTCATTTTAGGAAGGTGCCCTTCTAGGCCTCCATATTAATCCTACTTTAGAGCCCCCCCACTTACAATTCATGAATGACACCCTCTTAATGGGGCGACCCAGGATCAAGGAAGTAAGAATTATCAAGCGCAACCTCAATATCTTCATGGAAGCCTCAGGAAGGCAAATAAATGAAGAAAAATCAAAGATTTTCTTTTTCAATACATTTGTAGCATTCCAACTCAACATTTCCTGCATTCTAGGATTCCAAAGAGCGGGATTGCCTTCAAAGTACCTGGGAGTCTCTCTCCTGGAGAAAGCCCTTAATAATCCGGCCTGGAAAGAGCTCTTGGAGAAGCTAGAAGATCGGCTAAATAATTGGACTCACCGATTCTTAACCTTCTTGGCCAGGGTTCTTATCATAAAATCAGTGCTTGCAACTATGCCACTCTATCGTTTTTCATCCCTAGCAGCCCCAACAAACATCCAACAACAAATCAGGGCTATCCAAAGAAAGTTTCTTTAGGGAGGAGTGAAAAGGGAAAAAAAAATGGGCTCTTGTGGCCTCAGAAAAAATATGTACACCTAAATTGAGGGGGTTCTAGGAATTAGAGACCCCCACAAGATAGGCCAAACTTTAGCAACCAATCTTCTCTAGAGGTGGAATAAAATCTAGATGCCATGTGGGCCAACATATGGAGAAAATGAATATGCAAAGGACTCTCTGAATAATGAAAGGATTAGGCTGGAAGGATCGAGACATGGTTCTCTTATTTGGAACTATGACTAGAAAAATAGAGAAATTATCCAACACCAAAGATTTTGGGAAATACATGGTGGGCAATCGGCCTTATTTTGGGAAGACGCGTGGGAAAAGTTGCCCACCCTAAATTTAGAAGGAAATTTGCATAATATACAAGAAAGGATAGGAGAAGCAGGGTGGCCTAAGGTTCACCAATTTTGGGATGATTCTCAGAGCCCAAACTCAGGAGAAAAACAAAATTGGAAGCCTCTTGCAGCATGGTCGGTCACTTGCACAAGATCATCCAGTCAGGAGATGGAGAGTATTTTATCCCAAAGACCTATTACTGACAAACCAGGGAAGGATGTCCCGAGGTGGGAAACAAAGGGAATGGAAACTTCAATATAAAGGAGGGCTACCAACAGGTGATAGACATTTAGGATACAAGCGCATAGCCAATGTGGACAAAATCTGTAACTCGTACCAGTGGCCAAAGGTGGCAACTTTCCTATGATTGATTCTCCACGGGAGAGCATTAACCTAGGATAGAATCATTCGAAGAGGGTACAAAGGACCCTCCATATGCATGATGTGCCACTGGGAGAGCGAAACGACAAATCACATTTTCAATGAATGCAGGGTAGCGTCGAAACTCTCGTACAAAGGAGCCATTTTATCCAAAATCATGGACCGAGTTCGACGTGACATCAACATAACCATAGAAGAATGGAGACCAGATCCATTTAGAAACAAAATTATGAATCACATCTAAAATATATCCCCGGGTTTCATATCATCGCATACCTGGAAGGAGAGAAATTGCAAGATCTTCAAAAGTCAATACAACAATCAAGACCAAATTTGGCATGGAATCCAAGAAAACATCCAAGAGAAAATATATTCCTCCTCCTGGCAATAAGAAGATTAGAAGACCTCTGGGGAAGAAGTAGATATTTTCACAAATTGGCATTTGAACCCCGTTAAAACCATAGCCCAGCCGAAGCAAAATCCAACCAAAAATCCTCTGAGTAAGAAAACTTGGGAACTTCCCCCCTCATGATTTATAAAATTGAATTTCGATGGCGCCTCTAAAGGAAATCCAAGCCAAGCAGGGGTGGACGGGGCATTCCGAAACTTGATAGGAGTTATTCAATATGGATACTCTTTCAGACTTGGCCATAATATAAATAATGGAGTGGAGCAGGATGGTTTGTTTAATTGGGTTGAAAGAAGCGAAAGATTTGAACTATAAAGCTCTGGTAGTTGAAGGGGACTCTCAGATCCTAGTTGAGGGATTGAGAAAAATTCTAAATGGAACTTACCCGGAGAGAGTTTCAGAGAATTGGAGGTTATCGTTTGGCTTCTTGGAGATATCCACAACTGTCAGGGGCAGCTGAGATATAGTCCCGAAGAATGTCAGGAGAAAGGGTAATGTGGTAGCCGATTACATGGAGAACATGGTTGTACTCCAGACCCCTAGAGAAAATAAGTGGCAATGGAGGGAGGTGGGCCCAGAAACATTTAGGGACACAATAACCCTCTTAGCTAATGGGGACACCCTCCACATGGATGAGGGGACAACTGGAGAGATCGAGGCCCTAGGCTCACAGGAGCCAGATGTCCCTACATCTTTCTAAATGTCAGATTACTATTGTATAGTACTCGGGGGTCAGGAATTAAACCCTAGTTCGAGGAAGTTGACAGAGAAAGGAAATAAATGGAAGGGTGTGGGAAGTAAGGTTGATCGAATAAAGAAGGTATGAAGACCCAAAGATGAGAAAGTTGGGATGAGATACGAAATTGGGATGACGCCAAAGGCATCCGAAATTAGTACCACAAGTATTATGGTTACGAGAGCAAAGTACTCGGCTTGTGGGAAAATTATGAATTTGGTTAAGGCAATCCAGAAAAATAAACTTAGCTACTTTGAGATGAAGGAGGTCATGCATATTAATAGTAGTGACTATCGGAGGAATCATGAATGCATAATTGTTAAGTCTTTTGGGAAGGGGAAAGTAAGAATAGAGAGGGTCAAACATAATCTAAGAGACAAGGGTAAAGGCTGGAAAAAGGGGTCCTGGGGGATTCCCTCAACCTCGGGGCTATGTAATATCCTTTCTTAAGGTACCGAGAGAGGAAATCACCTAGCCTCTCGTGGGAATCAGACATAAAGAGATAAGGCTAGCTATCCAAATAAAAAAAGAAGTAACGGAGAAATATTTTGGGGGATGGAATCGAGTCCAAAGAAGATGTCGGATGAGAAAAAACAGTTGGGTTGGGTTAATTCCCCCATGACTGATGGTCGGGGGAAGAAAAACTAGAATTCAGAGAGCCAATCTTTTCCCAGAAACACTCGCTCGAAATCCATAGCGGAGACAACCATGATCAAGGTCAGTCGTAACTTTCATACCCTTGGTTCTGCAAAAGAAAAGTGGGCTATGGAGGAAGTACAAAAGGAGGTGAGCAGGAAGAGATGGGCCACTTCGGAGGAGGAGGTCATAGCAGAAGCGAAAGATTGGGTCCGGGACCTAGGGCAGTCGCGAACCAGAGAAACCAAATATTTCCATTTGGAGGAAATTTACTAAAGAACGAAAGCTATGGTCGCTCAAGCTATGATGTAGTAGTAGTAGGAGGTCGCCTAAGTGCTAGCCCAACAAAAACACGACAATGAGGCTATCAGGAAAGGGGTAAGGATGTTGGAAGCAAAATTTGAACTCTTTTGTAAAGCTAAATTTGGTGTTTCTTTTATAGAAAAGGACTCTGAGTCCAGGAAGGAAAGAGAAAAGCATTGGGGGATGGAGGGAAACCCTAAAGGCTCCCAAGAGTGCCTCATTGTGATAGAGGACGAAGAACCTCAAAAGGAATCTCGCCTTGTCAGGACAATAGCGCAACATTCAAGTAAGGGAGCTCTCATGGGTCTGGGCTTGAACCTGGGAGTTTCCTCTCTCCCGTCCAAGCTCAGCCATACATACTAGCATGTGGGTTTCAATGTTGGAACCATCTCAATAGCTATGTTGTCTTTTTTTGGATATATGTAGTCAGAAATATATGTATAAGAAAGTCAAGAGTTATAGTTGCAAAAGTCATGCAGAATCCAAATTCGTAGGTTATGCTACTAGGATCCCGACTTATGAATTTTTGGCTCGGAAAGGTATCCTAGTTGTAAGAAGATGGTTCAGGTCTGTGGGATTTTTGGCAATCCTGATGAATTTAGTATTCTAAGGGGACCCTTGGTTTCCTTTTTGGCAGGACCCCCAAAATCAATCTTGTATTATTTTGTATCATCTTAATAGAAATCTATAGTCTTTTATTTTTATTAAAAAAAACATAAAGCTTGTAAAATACTCATAGCATCCTAAGAAATAAAAGGTATAAATCATAGGAGAATATTAGTTCCAGCGATGACAAAATTCATAACAAAACAAAATCAAATTGGTCTGTGTATGAGGTTGTGTGCTTGTTTATGCCCATTTTGTGTGTCTTCATGCAACACGAGGTCTTCATTAATAATAATAGGATTGGTTGGTGTACCTTCCAAACCTTGAGTGTGCTCGAGTGCTACCAAAGGATCATTGTCACTATCCAAGGGGATGGATACTATGATGTCCATATTAAATACGACTCTAAAGACTACTTCAAAATTTGTATCTATTAGGTTCAATTTATGGAGGATGAGCTACTATTGTTGCTCTTTTTCCTCCACAATTTGGGCAATAAAATCCTTTTTGAACCGATAGAGTTTAGTAATCCTAAAGATTTTGGTATCCCTTGTATGAGAGACACCCATATTGGGAATTCAACCTCAATATGGTCTTTAGAGAGCTTGTTTCTTCTCTGTAGAACCAAGTTCTGTAGCTAGGACATATCTTCCTTCACTTTAGTGGAAAAGCATTTGTGGTAATCTCTAATTGCCTTCGTGGCATCCTTCTAGGATTTGGTGATAGACCAAGGAGGCTTATGAGGGGTGGAATTTTTGGCATTTTTCTTAGACTTGTAACTGAGCCCTCTGTTGTTGAACTTCACACCAATTTTGACATAGTTGAATGCAACAAGATGACAGGGGTAGCAAATGACAAGGTTTGAGGAAAGAGGCAATGGAAAGGGATAAAGGAAGGGCTTAGTGCTCGAGATGAGAGATCTAGGGCCCAAAAGGAATTCATCCACCCCAAAAAGAGATATGGTCTAACTTTCCCAATTTCAGTTAGATGTGGCTAAGAACCATAAACAACAAAACTAAGGAGGGTTGAAACAAATAATAGAGAGTACAAAATCAAAAAACTAACCAACAAGATTAAAGTTGAGCCAAGGGAGTCAAGCTTGGGAAAGATACCATCACCACCATTGCGCCCAGATGCCCTGGCGTCTTCCACTGACCCTTTACTTCTACAATTGGAGCGTGGTAGAAAAACCAAAGCCCTAATTTCTTCCATGATGGCACTCAAGGTTGACAAGCTAATGAAACTATGCTAGTAGTTGCAGAACAGATGGGCTTGCTCTGTGTTGATAACCCTCGTCATCTTTTTCTGTATCCTCATAACTGTCACACACTTCAACATGCAAACCAATATCCTTAAGGCATGTGAGGAGAGTCCTTGTCCATGTGAGTGACAACCCATCCAGGTATTTATTGTCCTTAATCTTGATGCGGTGACAATCTTCTTTTAGTTGATTAGGGATCTTACCATTCCATGACCACAACATATCTTGCTTTTCTTTATCAAGCACATCATTAGCCAGTATATCCACTATCACATTAGCTTTCCTTTGCACGTGGGAGGGGATAATGGTTGAGATGGAGTTAGCAAGCACTGCGATTTTCATTAACCCCGCTAAAAGATGCAATTTTTGGGATATTTTGTCCAACTTGGAGCCGTGTAGGATCTTGGTGAGAGCCCGAATGAGAAGTAGGGAGTCTCCTTCAATGATGAGATTATTAAATCCAAATTGGCGTACTAGTTGCATTCATTTCATCATCCCAACTAGTTCGACTCCATTGTTGGTGTTTTTTCCAATATGAAATGCAAAGATAAATAAGATGGTTCTTGATGAATCCCTAAACACTCTCGAGAGTCCTGGGTTGCCATTGGATGCCCCATCAAAGTTGAGATTAATGAATTGGGGAGGAGGTCGGGACCATGTTTTCCTAGATGAGGCTTTTGGATTGGGTTTAAGTTGGCTAGATGTGTGGACACATTGCTCAAGCTCCCATGCTAAGAAATGTATCCTCTCATTACCTTGAGGGTGCTTGGCCTCCTCCAACCATGAAACATCTCTAATGGATTCACGAATGTTGGTTTGGATTAAGTTCCAAGTTTCTTCTTTGCTCGATAAACCCCTTATTCTTGAATCTCCAATCACCTTGAGTAGATCCTCCTCCAGTATATCATATAAACCTAAGAAAAATTCATTTGGTCAACCATCAGGACTTGGCCTTTTGTCTTTTTGGAAACTGTGTAAAACCTCTTTAAGATCTTCCTTGGAGACCACATCCATAGAAACTTGATTATTATCTTCATCCAGAAAACCAGGAAGTGAAATCCTGACCACTTTCGCAATGGTGTCTCTTTCATCGGCCTTGAAAAGAGACTAAAAATGAGAAACCCCAACACTGATAATATCCTTAAAAGAGTTCACTTCTTCACCTACAAGGTTTTTGATCTTCCATATAGTGTTACTATTCTTTAGAAAGTTGTCATATTGATGAAAAAACTTGGTATTCTCATCTCTCTTAGAAAGCCAAAGAGCCCTACTCTTTAACCTCCATTCAACCTCTTTGTCATCTAATATCTTTCTCTTCCTTCGTTCCATCTCAACGATCTCTACTTTAGAAACCTCAGAGATAAAACCATGACCCTCAAAATCATACAATTCATCTAATTTAGATTCAATATGTTTAAGAACATTGTCTCCTTGGATCTTCCTTTCATGATCCCATCCAATTGTCATTTGTTTAACCCGTTTAAGATTTGTTGCAAAGTATAAAGAGGCAAATTCTCTAGCATTCACTACAAGGAGAACTCCTTTTTGTAGAGGTTTTTAGGGAACCTCCCAGAAAAATTTATTCCTTCTCTGTTTATAGAGGAGGTTGTTAGCAGGGGCGGGCGACCGTAGGTTTTTGTGGAGGTTTTATTACCGATGCACCTGCAAGGAACATATGCCTCGATGTGAATATAAACATAACACCACAGTGCTTAAATGTTCAGAAGCATCGTCATATGTTGTAATAAAAAAAACAAGCACCTAATAAAGTGCCCCGGTGTCGTTGAACATTACAACCCAATGCATATCCATGTCATCAGGTGCATCGAGGTAGAGTAAAAAAAAAAGTTTACCAAACTGATTTTCATTATTACACTTCATCCTATGCTTCGAAACTCTCAAGAAAACACCGATGCTCACTCTCCTTCCATGGACGCCCTATTTGTGGTGCTTTGCAGTGAGTTCGATATCTCCATTAGTAGATTCCACACATTTCTAAATTTTGGAAATTACCATGAATTTTCATTTCCTCTCAACAATGGAACCATGCCTCCTTGGGACATAAGATTCCACTCATGTCCCTTATTTTATCTTTTATTTAGATCTCAAATCATATCCTGACGAGCATGGAACCTTCCCTTTAAAATCTTTTGGATTTTCCAAAGTCTCGAAGAAAAACTTCAGGGATTCTCTGGAACTCTTCTGCTCCTTCAACCCAAACAAAAAGGCCTCTTTAAATGACAACTTCCTAGAGGCTTCTGGAGGCATAATAAACAACTTCGATGACAAAGAAGAGACCATCACGTCATCTTCCATCAAACCATCTTCACCATCCCTATCCCCCGCCAGAGAAGATACATATATAAAAGCATCATAGCTTTTATTTGGGTCAAGTACCGGGAGCGTTGAGGGAGCCCTAGCTTCAGAATCCTTCTCTACCCCATCCAAAGAGAGAAATTAAAAAAAGGATTCATAAGGAGGCTTTCCAAAAGTAAGACGCAGGTTGGCCACTACTTTCACCTTCATAGTAGGGCCCCCAGAGTCATTCAATAATGAAATTTTTTCCTAAGGCGAATTCTTATGACCAACATCTTCCAAAACTACCAGAGCATCCACCAAAACCCCATCTTTTAATTTATTATGCCTGACTTTAAGAGGTTTGGAAGAGAGAGAGTTATCAACTTTGCATTGGGCCCTAACATGCATAAACTCATGGCAGTGAAAACACCTAAACGTCACCTTCCAGTAATCAATTTTCTACGTGAAAACCCATTCACTATAAACCACCTCAACTTTCGCCAGAAGACCTTCCGCTAAGGTCTACTTCTACTCATAGTTTTAAAAACCGGTCTAACCGGAACCGGAACCGGCCGGTTTGACCGGTTTGATGGTCGACCGGTTCGAACCGGTCAATAAACCGAACCGGTCGACCGATTTATGACCAAACCGACCGGTTTATGAATAAACCGATCGGTTTGGTCATAAACCGGCCGGTTTGGTCCCAGAAACCTAAAACCCTCTAAAACCCCCTAAAACCTAAAACCTAAGTAACAAGTTGGAGTTGTAAGGTGTTTTGGTGTGCAGTTGAGGGTAGTAATTAATGGTAATTGTTAAATTTTTATTTAAATTTTACTTAAATTTTTAACATTACCATTAATTGTTTCAGGATGTTTGAGAGTGGTTCCAACCTCATTGGACTTCATATGGAGAAAGTAGA